>JAFEMH010007053.1:0-103422 GCA_022495995.1 Adenophora triphylla var. japonica
CTTCAGGAAGATCACAAAAGTCGGCATTATTCATGGACTTGTTAAAACTATCATGAAATGTAAAAGAATTAGAATGAAGAAATCTTACCAAGGGCATCGATCAATATCGGGGTCATCCTCGTGATCGAGAACCCAACCTATGGCGGCCTCCAAGCTTGAATTGCACGCTAGAGGAGAAGTAATATTTTATATGTTACTCTATCAAATTAAGATATTTGAAGCCATTATAATCTCAGGGGTAGTGATTCTACTTAATATTTTTTAATTTACTAATGAAATCTAGTAATTCATTTGCCAAACCATATTAAAGCGTGAATTCTGCTTCAGGTATTTTTTAACCTAATACTTTTGGAAATGAGAGTATATTTTTAGGACAAACAAAATGGCAAATGTGAACATATTCATGGGACGGAGGGAGTAATTGATAAATGCAGAAACCAATTTAAAGTTGTATCAAATTTGCCTTCTCCAGTGTATACATTAACACATCTATGTACAAAAATACCTGAATAATGAAGTGCCCTTGTCGCTTGAGCAAGTGGAAATCCCATTGCTTCAAGTTCATCAAGCCACTTCCTGTTTACTTCTGGAACAGACATTTCTAAATGCGAAACAATAATAAAATCAAAATATTAAGAAGAGCAAGATCTTAAAATTGAATCATAAAACACTGAATTATGTTGAACTAAATCAAAAGACAATACCTTTTTCGAAAGGCGCGAATGATTGAGGGGAAGGAATTGTGTTGTTGTTGAAGATATGGTAGCCCATGGGGTTTGCATATGCCAATAATACCAAAGTGAGATGCTTATAAGGATTAAAACCTGCTCTATGTTTCCATGACAATTACAGGACACTTTTGGATACTCTCAGTCCATCAACTACACTATTGATATCTATTCTCAATAACCATAAGATAGAAAGGACATTGATAAATCAAACTATCAAAACAATGAGAATTCAAATACGGCTACTCAATGAATACATATTTCCTGGAATTTGGGCCTCAAAGTGACACTGAAGTGGCTGGAGAAGTATATATGGTAGGAAAGAAGGAAGAAATATATGTGCCTCAAATTTTGTTCGATTTTCCCAGAGTACAGAGACATAACAGTTGTTTAAACTCAATTCATTACTTAGTATAATAACAATTACGACTCTAAAATTGCCCTACTATCATAGCCTTTGTGGTTTCACATTCAAACACTTAAAGGCGATATATTATTATTGCCTACATAAACCACGATGAACCAGAAGCATAACTTCCCAATTGCATTCATAACCTTTCCTAAATGACCCAATAAAAGTGGAAAGCAAATTTGAGATAATAAGATGAATGAAACAACAGCGAGTCCCACGAATTGAAAAAAAAAACTAAAATCTTGAAAAGAGGGAGAACGTACCTGAAAGATTTGTCCAATTGAAATCCCTAATTTGAAGATGTTGGGTGGGGATTTTGGAAGTCTTCAAGAAGGAGCATCAATTTTGGAGTAACGCGAATCCAATCAGTGCAATCCGTCCGCAATTCGCGCACGCAAAACGCCCGTAAACGGCCCATAAACCGCATGGGCGCGATGGGGGCAATCGTCCTGCGTGGTGCCCGGTGAAGACGATGCGACGGAGAGAGATTGGTTGTTGGTGCGGCGGCGGCGGTGGAGGAGAAAATGGAGGAGAATAGGTGACGGTGGAGTGGGAGGCGATGAATCCTTCCATCGAATCGCCGCACCTTTCTCCAACCTCAAAAACCCCAACGCGGCTCGATCTCCAACGGTGGGGAGGGTTCGCCGGAGAGATGAAGTAGAGAGAGAAACGAGAGAGAAACGAGAGAGAGAGAGAGGTGAAATACGTGAATGGGTGAAGACCGAAGACGCAAAGGATTTTGGGAGAAGCGTGCTTTGCCGTGCCGTGGGAGACGTGGGTATTAGGATGATTTTTGGCCGTCGGATTAACATTCCAACTTTAAATCCTGATCCCTCTTTATGTAAAGATAAGAAGCAGTTTTTTCAGTCCTCTATTGTATAATAGATTGTTTCAAAATGTTTGTCTTTTATTAAATTTTAATCGAAGTTTATGAGAAATTAATAATATTAATAAAATTCTAAAAATTATTATTGACAATATTATTATCAGTGAAACAAACATTTTTAGAGTAAATGATAATATAAAATCTTTTCATTAAAAAAAAAAAAAAGAAAATAAAACGCTCCCCATCTCCGGTTCTCTAAAATTAGTCCCCACTCCTTTGAAATAAATTTGATTGAACTTCTTTAATGAATAATTTATATTAATATTATATTTTTAATGGAAATCTAAAAATTATAATTGATATTACTTTTGATGATATATTATTAATAAATGTTAAAATTTCATTTAAATAATTTAGTCATTTTAAATTCTTATTTAAAGTTCCATCAAACAACAATTAAAAAAAATGGGACTATTGAGAGAGTATGAGTTACCAACAAGGTTCTAAAAGTCTCGGCTAGGCTGCTAGGATCCGAGAATTTATACATGATTTATAACATACCATTGATATAGCATTGACTCAACAATTGGCGTTAGAAACAACGAAGATGAAGAGAAAATGGAGAGAGAAACCGATTTGATAATTTTGTTTGTGATAGATTGAGATTTGAGATTTCATTTCTTCAGAATTTCAGAATTTTTTGAAATTTATACTAATAATAAACGTTGTTGTGTAAGGACCAAATAATTTTTTTTAAATAATAATAATATTGTAACGAAAAGCTGAATATCGACAGTAGGCTACGATTTTTTGACTTTCAATGTGTTTTTTGGCGGCCTAATGCTTACACGTCTAGCCTGACTAGTCAACATCTAAAACGCCTAGGCGAAAATTTTCTGTTTAAATGAGTTTTTGGCCACCTGAACAACAATTTTCTGTTTAAGCGCGTTTTTGACCGCCAAGAAGTTAATCGCGGCATTTTAGGCGCTAACTATTTTTCCGAAAACTGGTTACCACTTTGCACTATGATGCTAAATACAGTCTGTCTGCCTTAAATTACTGCGAAGCCGTCGAGAAACTGTCCTTGGGTTATGAAATTATTGATGCATTCTCAACACACAAAGTTGGATACAAATATCAACCCCGGATCATGATAAGACATAGGATCTTAAGCTAATTTATATCCCCCACCCCCACACACTATCTTTGGCTCTTCTACAAGAATGTTCTTTGAAGCATTGACAAATTATGCCGAAGGATTCAGTAATTTCATCAATAAATTAGTGAACATTTAATGGATACACATTTAGAGACCAATGAAATACAAAACGGCAAATGATGTCAACAATTTTGAAGGTCGTAGGTTCGATGTTTCAAAACTCACAAATAGGAACTAAAGATGACAATATTAGCAATTAAAGGCTTTTAACAGATTTGTTAAAATCTCCGTTAAACTAAACCCTTATTTGTTAATTGCTAAAAAGTGGTAACTTCAAACACTTATTTAACAAAAATTTCTAATGATTTCGTCAAAGCCCCTAATTGATACTAATAATTATCATCTTTAGACCCTCATTTGCGAGATTTGAAATATCGTGATTCGTACTCCTCCTTTCCATAAACGAGCTTCAAACTTAACTTTTATATTCCTTCCCACAAACGACCTTTAAACTTAACTTTTATACTCTTATTAGTCATTTACCAAAAAAAATAAAAAAAATGAACAACAGTCAATGGTGGCTTGGTTTGCCTTGTCAAAACTAATTTAACAGAAACAAGCTTCACAAACTACAAAGCAGATGACAACTATTGTGCGAACAAAATCTATAATCAAGTAAAACCATTACATGCTCAAAAGAAGCTTCTAACATGTTCCCCATGAACTTCATTTTCTTGAATGAGCTCTGCGAGAAACTCGACATTACTACATCCATGACTCAAAAATTAAAAGACATGTCCAGGCATACCCGATCAACGATAAACTACTAACTAATTAAAAGACATGTCCAGGCATACCCGATCAACGATAAACTACTAACTACTTTTTTTTTTAATCGGGAAGTGGATCCCGCACAGCAATGTGACCCAAAGACATTTCAACAGCCAAAATTTTGGACAGGACCGAAATACTTGGATGTGTGAATAGAGATTCAAGTGAGACAAGCTGAGAAGAAAGGAATGCTGAAATCCAATCCAGCTAACGGAAGAGCCTTTGCACAGACCTTTTTGGTACCTTACCTTCAAGTTTTAGTCTTCTATATGCTTCTCTGATGTGGCACGGCCTGATTGGCCCTGTATCCCTCCTCTCTGTCATCACTGTTCTCGCTGCAATTAACAATCATACATTGGAAGTTTAGCATATGCATCCATTTTGTATATATGCATCATTGTAATTTCTTACTCATTGTCCTATTACTAGTAAGGAAGTAAATGGTTCGGTTTGGGGGAATTTACGGAGCGAACCACTAGTCATCGGTTTGGGACAATTCCAAACAGAACCGAACCATTAAAAAATTCAAACCGAACCAAATCAAACCAAACCGTTATAATTTGGTCCGGTTTGGTTCAAACCACGGTTCATACCGCGGTCCAGACCGTGGTTTAGACCATGGTGGAGAGAACTGGACTATTTATGTGTCGCAATAAAAATAACAAATGATGAAATTAATATTAAATAAGATACAAACCGAGGTTAGGATTAGTCTATGTAATGTAGGTTTTATTATTGATATAATAGTATTTATTAATAAATATACGAAAATATTAAATGAGATATAAAACGGGGGTTAGGATTAGTTTATTTAATGCGGTTTGGTTTGGCGGTTTGGTCTTGCGGTTTGGTTTGGTCTGGGAGGTCAGACCACAAACCAAACCGAACCATGTTGTTTACCAATATTTGAGACCGAACCAAACCATTCATACTTAAAAACCAAACCAAACCGCATGGTTTGGTTTGGCTCGGTCTCAAACCGCGGTTTGAACCAAACCACTTACACCCCCCGTCATCATGCACCCGCGAACCATGATGAAACGCAAAGGTAGCTTAACGAGCAACAATGGAGCAACGGAATAAAGATACGGGTACTGTGGGCGATTTGCGGGCGATTTAGGTGCGATTAGTGCGTGTTTCTACTGTTCATCGGAATTTCGCCAGAGATGGCGAAACCGCCGGATATTGGCGTTCGTGAACCCAGACCTACACCAATCCCTACCATATTACCGATCAATTCACAAGGTTTTGCAATTTTGAGCGAGAATTTGGAGCAAAATCAAAATACGAGGCAAAGTTATGCTCGAGCAGTTCAAGGTTCTACAAAGGTGTTTAATGAAATTCAAGGAGTATTGGAGTATGAGAAGCTACCTACGAGGAGGAAATTGAAGGTAGAGAATAAGCCTGCTGTGATTTTTTCGAGCTTGAAATTGGCAGCGACAAATAACAGATTACGACATTCAATGATGTTGAAGTTTTCTGCGGGGAGACCAACTTTACAACAAATTCAGGATCACATCAGGCAGGATTGGCAATTGAAAGGCGAATTTGTGGCAAGTCTAATTGATCCAAGGCATGTAGGCATTTACATTGGTAGTGAAGATGATTTACGACTTGCATTGTCAAAGGAATCCCATGTTATCAATAAATGCATGTATAGAGCTTTTCGTTGGACTCCTGAATTCAGATTAAATATTTTAAATCCAATTGTAGCAGTTTGGATTAGGCTGCCAAGTATACCATGGGCATTCTATAATGGTGCTCGTGCTCTGTTAGAATGCATTGGCAATAAGTTGGGAAGTTTTTTTAGAGTTTACAATAGAACCTAGGGATTGACTAATCAGATGTATGCAAGAATATGGGTTGAAATTGATGTTTCTAAACCTCTAGAAACTGAAATTTGGATTGGTTAATAGAAGGAATGTGGTTTTTGGCAAAAGGTTCCATATGAAGGCAATATTGCCTATTGTACTAACTGTGGTCTGTTGGGGCACTCAGTGAGAATCTGTAGGAAGGCAAATGGTAGAAATTCCTTTATGAAAGCTAAGCGGTCAGTGGATCAACAAGACAAGAAAGAAGGAAAAAACCAATGGTGGAGGATGGTGGGAATAAGTATGATTTCAAAGTGAAACAAGTATAGGAATAAGGTGGAAAGGAGAGGGGATGTTGGTGCTTCCACTAGCAAGCTTGTGGATCATGATCTTGCCAAGGTAGGAGGTATGGACAAATCGAAACAGGTGAAAATAGGGGATAAGCAAATGACATTTTTAGAGAGAGTGCCAGAAGAAAAAATAGAGAAAGGCCAATTTGTAGCAGAGGAAAATATAGAGGTGACCGCTGATGAGAAAGATTTGGAAAAGAATGATCACTAGAAGGGTACAGCTGTGGAAGCAAAGGAAGATGGAGAAATAGAGGTGATCCTTGAAAGGCAGTTAGAGGTAGATAGCTATGAAAGGGATAAGGAGAATGGGGAAAAGCAGAGAAACCTCTTGGCACACTAATAACACTTTTGGCTTTTTGGCTTTTTGGCAAGTGGTGAAAAGGAGGATAAGAAACTAGATGAAGCCACTGATGAGGTAGATTATGGACAATCAGAAGAAGGGGAAGGGAGTATTGAGGAAACATCCAAAAACACTAATCAATATGTTGAAGAGACAGAGGAGGAAGATGTGAACTATACCCCACCAGTAACAAGACAAATGGGAAAGAAAGCACAAGGTGGGAACAAGGTAGTAAAGAAGAAGAATAGGTCCGCCTTAAGTAAAAAAGGCAGATCAAAAGGTAGGGCAACAAACAAATCCAATTAACAATGACTGTGATTATATGGAATGCTTGAGGGGTGAATAATATACAAACTTTGGATTATTTGAAGCTTTTAATTCAACAACACAAGCCTTGGATGATAGCAATTTTGGAGCCAAAAACTATGGGAAAGAGACTTGAGAAAATGGCTAAGAAACTGAAGTTCAAAAAATCAACACATGAAACCCAGTCCACACACATATCTGGTTGTTATGGCATGAGAATGTTCAGGTGGATGTTGTGCAGATTACCAAACAATTTATAACTGTGAGAATTTTCAATGGAGTAGATGTGACAGGTTTGGTATCTATAGTTTATGCTAGCGTGGAAAGAATGGAAAGGAAAATTTTGTGGGAGGATCTTCTACGGTCTCAACAAGGTAATCAAGAGCCATGGATAGTAGGAGGAGATTTCAATGTGGTATCCCAAACTATGGAGAAAGTGGGAGGTAATGGCTGGGATTTTGGGGCTATGGATGATTTTAATAATTTCATAATTGTTGCTGGCCTTAATGATGCTGGTCATGAGGGAAGCTTGTTCACATGGTGCAATAATCATGAAGGTAGCAGTAAATTTTGGTAAAGACTAGATAGGGTTATGATGAATGGGGAATTTGTTGCAAAACATGGTCAAATCAAAATATCTCACTTGGCTAGAATTGCATCTGACCACTCTCCTTTATTGATTGAGCTCAGAAATACTCCAAAGCCCAAGAGTGTTTTTAGGTTTCAAAAAATGTGGTTGGAGCATCATAGTTTTCAGCAATTTGTAACTCATATTTGGCAGTCTACCCCAGCTTTTGGATCTGCAATGAAGACTCTGCATAGGAAGTTATATGCTCTAAGAAGGGCCTTGAAAATTTGGAATTGGAATATGTTTGGGTAACAGGAAGATGGATCAATTACAAGATAAGATAATCAGACCGGAGGATTCTTTGCATCTGGGCACTAATGGAACAGTTGAGGAGGAACTGCAAATGACCAAAGAAATCTTAAGTACTGTGTTAAGGTGGGAGATGGATCTAAAACAACAAAACTCAAGGCAGTTATGGTTAAAGGAAGGAGATAGAAATAGTGTATTTTTTCATGCTTGTATGAAAGAAAGGAGAAAAAACAGAACAGAATCAGAATCAAATTGGTGGATAATACTTGGTGTGAAGATGATAAGGAGATTGGAGACCTTGCTGTGATGCACTTCACCAATATGTTTTCTGCAGAAACCCATGAAGTAGATGAATCCTTATTTGCACATATTGAAACCAAGGTGACTCAAGACATGAATGACCAGATTACTTTACTGACAGCCCTGAGGAAGAGGAAATTTGGCAGGTAGGTAATTACTTCCCTAAATCCTAATAGTGCACCTGGTAGTGATGGTTTTAATGGACATTTCTCTCAAGGTTGTTAGCCTATAATAAAAGGTGTGGTGGTAGCTGCAACTAAAGAGTTTTTTGCTGGTCAGAATCTACACAAAAGTTTTGCCTCAAATGTTATTGTGCTCATTCCTAAGGTAGATAAACCTGAGGAATTTAAATATTTAAGGCCCATTAGTTTGTGTACATTTTTCAGTAAAATTCAGTCTAAAATCATAACTCAGTAAAATTCAGACTAAAATCATAACTCTGAGACTAGCCAGATTTTTGCCAACCTTGATCTCTCCTGAGCAAGCAGGCGTTGTGAAAGGTAGAAGCATTCAAGAAAACATTGCCTTAGCTTATGAGGTGGTTCATAGAATTGATAGAAAGGTGCCTGGGCATAATGTGGTGTTCAAGCTTGATATGTCAAAAGCCTATGATAGGATGGAATGGGATTTTCTCATTAAAGCTTTGGTTACTTTTGGCTTTAATGACAATAGTGTGCAGATATTTAGGAGAATGCTTCAAAAGAATATGTATTCCATAAGAATAGAGGGGAAATCATATGGATTTTTTGAATCAACTAGAGGAGTTAGAAAAGGGGATCCACTTTCTCCACTATTGTTCATTTTGGCTCAAGAGGTTTTGTCGCTGAATCTGAAGAAGGCTGTTCAAGAAGGGGTATTCAAATCCTATAATCAAGGCAAGGGTGGAGGTTTGATTACACATCTCTTATATGCCGATGATATGGTTCTATTTTGTAATGGTAGACAAAGATCCATTGAAGGTTTAAGAAAACTGCTAGGCAAATATGAGAGTTCCTCTGGACAAATGATAAATCTGGACAAAAGTGGCTTCTATACTGCATCCTATGTGAGTAGAAGGGATAGGGGAAATATAGCTAGATGATCAGGTTGTCAAACAAGCACTTTTCCAATGAGATACTTGGGAATTCCTCTGTTCAAAGGAAGAATGAAGAGGGAATATCTGGCAAGCTTGGAAAAGAATATATCTAAAAGGATTGGAGGATGGAAGACAAGATTGTTGAGTTTTGGGGGGAAATTAACTTTGCTAAAATCAGTGCTAACAAGCATTCCTTTGTATACTATGGGAGTTCTCAAAATCCCAAAAACAGTGATAGGTCGTCTAAATAGTCTTTTTGCTAATTTTCTATGGAACAATGGGGTTGAGGAAAGGGCTCATTGGCTTTCTTGGAAAAAAGTTTGTAGACCAAATGAGGAAGGAGGATTGGGTATCAGAAATCTAGAGGAAGTGAATGCTGCTTTGATGACTAAACTAGCATGGACAAGGGCAGTCTTTATGGGCTAAATTTGTTCAAGACAAGTTTCATAGGCAGAAATCAACAGTGGCTTCTCACATTTGGAAATCAGTCGTGGATATTATTTCAAATCTGTCACATTACAGTATATGGGAGGTGGGAGAAGGAAATATTAGTTTTTGGAACACAAATTGGACTGGGACAATATTAGGAGGAAATTCCACTGATATTCTGACTGTAAAGGAAGGGATGACACAGATACATGACATGCTGCCTTTTATTCCTCACCAATTTCATGATGAGATTCTCAGAGTGAAAATAACAATGGGGGGATCTGATGTATTGAGATTCACACCGTCAAACTCAGGTAGGTTTGAAATTGGGATTTGGTGGCAATTCATAAGAAGGAAGGATGGACAAGTTAAATGGGGTAAGAAAGCTTGGCACAAAGGTAAGTTGTTTTTGGTGGAGGGTGAACTTAAATGGTTTGGCTGTTGATGAAAGATTACAGAGAAGAGGAATCCCAATTGTCTCAAAATGCCTCTGTCGCAAGGCAAACCCAAATCTAGAGTCAGGCAGACACTTATTCCTTCAATCAGAGATAGCTAGGGATATTTGGCAACAACTGGCAGAGAAGTTTGGTCTGCCTTATACTTACAATTCCTTTGAGAATTTGTGGGATGTTTGGATGCACAAAACATCTCTGAGATCACAGGTAGGTTTGATCAAGTTGGGGATAATAATGTTTGGATGCTGGGAAATATGGAAAGCTAGATGCAAGAAGTATGAAGATGTGCCAATAAACAGATTTGCGATAATGAAACAGATCAGAAGCAGTTTACAGGATATGTGCTATCAATTTTCTCCAAAACTGAACACAAAATAAGGGATTTATCTATTCTTTCTCAGCTTAATATCTCAATCAAAGCCACTAAAGCAAGGGTAATCAAACCTGTTAGATGGGAATTGCTAACACAGAATAAGCACAAGCTTAATACTAATGGGTCAACAAAAAATCACATATGCACCGGTGGTGGTGTTATAACAGATGATAGGGGAACTATGGTGGCTGCCTTTTCCAATTACTATGGTGCTGGCACAAACATGAAGGGTGAGATCTTAGCACTTAGAGATGGATTGAGATTATGCATCAATTACAGTTACAAACAGTGGAAGTGGAATCAGATTCCTTGGTGGCTGTGACTTGTTACAAAAGAAATATGAGGGCCCTTGGGAGTTTGTATATGAATTTAGAGATTGCAAAGAGATGTGTAAAGAGTGGTCAATTGGGCATGTGTATAGAGAAGGCAACAAGGTGGCAGATAGGTTAGCTAATGAAGCTCATATACATAAAGGAAAGATGACATATACCCCTCTTCAAAGGCTTCCAAAAGATGTGTGTGAGGCCTTACATAATGATCATTTTGGAGAGTTTGTACATCGACATGTATAGAAAGGATTGGTTTGTCAAGGAGATAGGTAAAGGTAGAACAAATATGGCTTGGAAAATGGTAGATAGGCCTAAAATTTCATTGTAGTAGATAGGTTGAGGTTTAAGCTCCATCTCACTCATGAAGTGATTGGTTGTCCTCCTCTTGTAAACATTTATAATTTTTGTGATCAATAAAATTCTCCCAGGTACCGTCCTGATTTTCCAAAAAAAAAAATAAAAAAATCATGCACCTGCGATGTGCTACATTTATTTTAAGTGATATATACACGAAATCAAATAATAGTAGCCAATTGATAGGCGAATTTCGTGTTACAAAGAGGGGGGTGTGGAATAATCCAAGTTAAGTTTTTGAAAGTGATAGTGTGAGACATGGGGTAGAAACTACAACCTTCCAAATTCTTCGTTCTTAAGTCTTAACACGTAACCACAAACTTCGCCTTTAAAGATTTTCAATTTTTAAAACAAGCATGACTTGCTAGAGGGTGGTTGGACAAACACCTTAAACTTTTCTAAATGGAAATAAAATAAAATTATATACTCCCTCCGTCCCACTCCAGTGTGGACTTATTTCCTTTTTGGTCCGTCCCAGATTAGTGTGAACTGCCCAAAATGGCAAAGAATTTTTACTATTCCACCCACTCATTCTCTCTCCTACTTTACTTTTACACTCACAACATTCTCTCTCCTAACTATTCCTCCCACTCATTCTCTCTCCTATTTAATTTTTCATACTCACAAACACCTCCTCCACCTATTTCTCTCTCCTACTTTTCCTTAATTCCCGTGCCCAAAAAAATGGTCCACAGTGGAGTGGGACGGAGGGAGTATATATGAATATATATACATATATATAACTTCAAATATCACGATACCTGTTTCAACAAGCTCACCAACAAATATTTTAGCTATTCCAGACACCACAATGGTCATTGGTATAGATATCTTTGCGCTTCCAGTGAGACTGGCCAACAACTGCATTCCATCATAAGAAGAAACATCAAGTATATGTCAACCAACCCAAGGCCACAATATATATCTAAAATCCATAATAATTCCATGAAACCGCAACTTGTTGAAGGTTGCAAAGGCAGAACTGTCTAAGTCCCAGAATAAGTCTCTTTCTTTTTCTAGAATATCTTTCTATGTCAATAGTCAAAGACTCAAAGATAATACCTTTCTTCATTATGAGATAGAGGCAAGTGCAACCTGTTGTTTGACACCCCATGATGTCAATATAAGGGTATTGTAGGACAGGTACAAATAGTCAGATGTTTATCACAATCCTTGCAGAGTCAGTTGGGGGGACTTATTTTGGGACAGATGGAGAACTTGACTCGGTCTCTGTCACCAGAACTTGGAAGAGATTAAAAAAATACCCATGTCACTCTGCTCCTTGACTAGACATATGAATATAAGCCAAAAAGTACTCCCTCCTTAAATCATCTTCACGTATCCATACAGCCCTCTACATTTCATATATAGCTTCTCTCAACATTTTAACCACAGATTTCTAATCCATCTCCATTCAAAGTCGGACCACTGATCTATGTCTTTTTTCAAAAGCTATAGCTTGCACAATAATCCCGCTTTTTGCGGATACAAATTTCTTCACAACCTTTACATGCTCACCAATCCAATTTTCTAGGAAAATGTCAATTAGGCTCCTCTTAAGTTCACTTTTTAAATGTTATTAGAGTTCTTTCCACGGTTATATCAGCATAAGTAAATTGTAGGCTAATGCAAAAATCCATCTCAGCATAATAGACTTTAGACCATATGCAACTGGACTAACTTCTTAACCCCGTAGTTAATGACATGCAATCCATTAGCAGTAAACTTTCCCAATTCACTCAAAAGTTAGCACTTCTGCTCTCTTTTTATTAGATAGTTTTCTTTTCAATCATAGTGTTGAACCATGTTGAAATTTTAACTTCCATATCGAGAGAAGTGAAGCCAAGAAGCCACGAGAACAAATTTACTGAAACAAAGACACCTCTTTGATGGAAATTAATGCATATACTGGTACTAGAATAATGACAAATCACATTGGAAAAGAATGACAACTAAATAGGCTGTATATAAACCCACTTCAATAATAGTGTAAGATAAAGGGAAAAAAATGCTAGCCATGGAAGAAATATACCCTTTTCATGTTGGATCTCTGAAATCCAGATCTTCGAAATGATTCATATCTACTCATTTGTTCCTCGGTAAATTGTGATAAAATAGCCCTGCAGAAAAAATAGAAACAGTATGGTCACGTGACAGTGTGTCATGCCTACTCATTCATGAATGATGTCACATTGTTTAAATGGGCACAACAAGCATGACATGGATAATCTTCAATTACAATGGGTATGCATTTAATCGAAAATGGTGTTCACATTTGGGAGATCCAAAGAACTATGCAGCTTGTCTTCAAACATTGTTTTAGAGAGGCCAATGTTGTTGCTGATAGTTTAGCGAACTTTATTTTGCTAAAAAAACATGCTTGCTTCACGTCAGTTCAAAATTTGCTAAACAAGACTAAAGGCAGTCATTTGTTAGATTTGGTTTATGAACTGAGAGATGCTTAAGAGCCTATGTATTCCGCCAAAGATACTGCTCATAGTTACTATGCATATAACAGCCCTGCCACTTTTCTTTTACAAGCCTTAAACATCCGAAACCCCTAATCCTAATCTGACAAACAAATGAATCCACAACTCCCAAATTCTGTACCTTATTTCAAGCCTTTTAATAGCTTTTTTCCCCACTGCATTCTACATCAAGTTTGACCAACACTGTAGGCTATGTATATCCACACTTGTCTTGCATCACACGATCATCCAACAGTGGAAAAACAGAAAACTAATGGCATATGTATTCAAGGTTCTTAGTCACAACTAATTTGAGTTAGGGGCATTCCAAGCCCTAACTCAAAAGAGGATAATCTCCTGAAGAAACATTACTTATCCAGAATCTATATTTACAGAAGTTAATGCAAATATGGTGTAGAAACCACAAGATCTTTGGTATTAAGACATACATTTACAAGAGGTTAAGAGAAAAATGGATGATTATTGTAGGATTTAAAGAAGGGACATGAAACTTACTGCATCTTAGCCATTTTATCAGGGTCACCGGTAGATAGCTTTCCAAGCTCAACATCCATATTCTCATCTTCTTCCTCTTCATCTTCTTCTTTGTTCTTGCTGGTCCCTGCAGTAGCTCCAGATTTTGATGCAGCAGCAGACGCAGAAGGGATCGGTCGCATATTTGAGGCATCTTCATCTCGATGGCTACTAACAGCAAGCTGTGCAGCTGAGGTTTGAGTTTCATTCTCATCGCCGGCGATAGGAGAATCAGGTGGCGAGTAATCTTGTTCCTCAAATGCAACTTCAAATGGATCCTTGGACTGCTTCATTGTCCTTCAATTTCCTAAGATAAGTAATCAGTAGACAAATAGTGTTTCAAACATAATATAAAATAAAGACTCCATATGTACAAAGATCCATGTATTTAGGTACATCAATGGGTTCACATACACATACATACATTTAAATCATCTTTTCATCCAAAATTGTATTTTCTTGCAAACGGATGGATTAATAACAATTAAGGAAATTGATAACAGGAAGAAAGAACTGAAGATGTTAGTGACGAGTACGCACATACATACATAAATACAAACAATCATTGTTTAAAATCGTCTTTTTTTACAAAATTGCACTTTGTTGCCTACAGAATGATAACAGATTAAGGAAATTGATGACGAAAGAAAGACATGAAGATGTTGTCAACTAAGACAGAACTTGGTAATGAAAAAGATTACAGTAAACAAAGGGTAATATAATGGACCCCACATCGTATAACAGAAAGATAAAAGTTGCAGAAGGGAATTAGGGCAACACTTGTGCATGCTGAAAACGTAAAGAAGATTGTTCCTGCTTCAAAACCTTAATGTTCCCAAACTCTAGAACAATGTTAAATTAGTGAACCCTAAATATCATCAATCAAATGCTCCTAATTCTAACACTAATAAAGCCAGTAGGAAAAACCCAAAATTGAGCTAGAAGGGGAAATCAAATGGGAGAAAGAGAGTACCTGTGAGGCTGTGATGGATCTCCAAATTCGAAATTGTTAAATTTGTGAGGCGCCCTAAATTGTTAAACGACGAGTTGACGACGAAATGGAGAATGTCCGGGATAGTTTAGGAAGAGAGAGGTCAGAGAACACAATCGGTGACCATTTGGGTAAAATAATTAGGTTGACGAAAGGGACACAAATGCATATGTTAGGGAGCAAAATAGGTAAGTGTGTACCCCATGAGTCCCAAAACAACACCTTTAGTATGATTTAAATTTCTCAAAATTTAAAAGATTTTAGATAGATTCATTGTTATTGTTATAGGTTTGAAGATAAAACTATAATTGATAATGTTAATAGGCAAGTTGGAGGAATAGAGAGACTAGAGGAAGAAAGAGTTTCGGTCTCAAATTGCGGTTTGGTTCGATTTGGTTTGGTCTGGGAGGGTGGGAGGATCAGACCATAAACTAAACCGAACCATTTGGTTTGCCAAAATTTGAGACCAAACTGAACAATTCATACTTGAAAACCAAACCGCATGGTTTGTTACACTAAGTTTTACATGGGCATTTTGTTACACAAACACTAACACTTAATAATATATGAACTAGCACTCTTTACATTGACATTTTTTTACACTAACACTGACACTAGCGGGGGAAACAAAACACGTTTTTTTAGCTTAATAAAAAACGCGTTTTTTGTATAATTTTGGCTTTCTTGTGGTACGAAATCAATCACAAATTTTAAATTTTATAATAGCAACTCATTTATCATAAACTTTGGTCTATGTCTGATAAGTTTTCTTTTAGCAAACGATAAATGTAATTTCACTTATATTAATAGCAAATATCGAAGGCACCCAATATAAGAGGTGTAAATGGTTCGTTTTAGCTTGGTTTGGGCAAATTTAGAAGTCAAACCGCTAGTATCGATTTGGAGAAATTTCAAATCGAGTTAAACCTTAAAAAAATTTCGACCGAGCTAAACCAAACCGTCATGGTTCGATTTGGTTCAGTCTAAACCGTGGTTTGATTTTGCGGTTCGGACCACGGTCCAAACCGCGATCCAGACCACGGTTAAACCACATTTCAAACCATAGTCTTTTTTTTTGTTAACCATTTTATGACTAATGAATATAAAATAAGTAATTAGAATAAACACAAGCATAACTTGTATATTGCCATTTTTCATTTCATAGACATAACTGTTGTTGCAAATTTAATTTATACCTCAATGGTCTTTGTCGCTTGATATGATTTCAAAATTTGTGATCTTGTAAGAGTATTGCTTCTGCAATTAAAACTAATGGTCTGCACAAAAGTCATCAATTCCATCACTGATTAGCAAGATATTATGAACAGAAGGTTAATGGAAGGAAAATATATTAAAAATGAATACATGACCATTGGCATGTACTCTAAGATGGTTATAGTCTAGTGACATTGTACTCTACTACATATAAGTGGACAATGTGGGAAAAAAGGATTCCTCGGCAACAGAAAAAATCATGTTCATTAACTCCCGGTTATGTGAATCAAAACATAAAGAATGATATCAGAGTTCATAAGTTGTTGGGATACAGATCAAACAATATGGCCGTCGGATAAAGACCAACGAAACTAGATCTAGGTGTAGTAGGAATGCTTCAGGTGTAACAAATTTGGAACATAATTAACTCCAGATAAATAGAGAAACCTAAAAAGAATCATGTTCATTACAAGATGCAAAAATCAAAAATTATGTTGGCAAATCTGAATAAAAATACAAAATTACGAAATTAATCAGGGAAAACTCACATTTGAATCGCCGGAATAATGGGAACTGAACAGGTAAAATATGGGTTATGGTTGGATTGGGCTTGAAATTCGTCTTCCTGGTTGAAGACCGAAGGTAGAAGACGGAGAGAGAGGGTTGAGGGAAGCAACGCGAGCCGGCTAAGTTGAGAGCATCACCGTCAATTGAGGGTGGAGCAGCGCGCCGATCGAGGGAGGAGCGACGAGAAAGAGTCGAGAAACTAAAACAGAACGGGAAGAGAGAGAAATTAAGGTTCGGCTCGGTCGGTTAGGTTTGGTTTGGTTTTATACCCCATACCGCAAGTCAAACCGAAACGCACGATTTGTTACTTAGGAGCGACGAGAAAGAGTCGAGGGAGGATTCATTGTTATACTATTATATTGGGAATTTGCCCGTAAGTTTTTTTTAGAACAAATCGCTTTTTACTAAATTTTTTATTATATTAAAATGTCTCATAAGTTTTCATGTTGTATTATGTACTCCCTCCTTCTCACAATATTACTTAAAAATTTTCTTTTTGGACGTCCCACAATAATCTATACTTTTCCAAAATGAAAATGGGATTCACTTTTCTATACTCACAACACTTTTTAAATTTACTATTCGCTCCACTCATTCTCTCTCCTATTTTACTTTTACACTCACAACACATTACCTTTATCACTTTTTACCTTAATCTCCGTGTCGGACCAAAAAGTCTATACTCCCTCCGTCCCACATTTTTATAGACTTTTGGGTTTTGCACGGGAATTAAGGAGAAAATATTATATTGAAAGTGTTGTGAGTGTGAAAATAAAATAGGAGAGAGAATGAGTGGAGAGAATAATAAATTATAATGGTGATGTGAGTATTAAAATAATGTAGGAGAGGGAATAGTAAAGATTCCTTTCCATTTTAGGAAAGTATATATTATTGTGGGACGCCCAAAAAGAAAAGTTTATATATTATCATGGGACGGAGGGAGTATATTTGTGGGACGGAGGGAGTATAATACAACATTTAGTTATGCAGTAGTTTAAAATCATAATATTGCATCCGCACCACCGCCTCCGCCACAGCCCAGCTCCGTCGCCGCCGTCTGCTATCGCCGCATGCCGGATTCCGGTCAATTTTCGCCGAAATCCGGTCAATTTTCGCCGGAATCCGGCAATTTTCGCCGGAATTCGGCCGCCAATCGCCGGAATCCGATCGCCGGAGGTCGGAATCTGATCGCCGGTCCATGGACTTCGGACTTCGGTCACCGGCGGCCGCCGGAATGCAGTATTACGGCCTTAATTGATGTTGTATTTTCGAAACATAATACAACATCATAATACAACATGAGGAAGGAACTTATCGGGCATTATGAAACTTTTTTAGAACTTATCGGGCATAGTCCCTATTATATCTAGGCTCTGCTTTCGAGTTTAAAAATGGAGATAAAGAGAAATATGAAAATTTTTAGAAATTTACTCCCAAAACTGAAAGGAAATGAAAGGAAAAAAAAGTGAAAACTTGACAATTTTTATTATTATCTCACTTTTAGCCTCGTGTATTTTTTGTAATCTCATTATTATCCTTTTTAAACTCATAACCCAAATACTCTTTTGGGTTTTCTTTCAAACACCTGGATTGCAACATAAGGATCCAAGCAACAAAATCCCAATTCCTTCACATATTCTTTTAAATTATGAACTAAAGAACATGGGGATTACTGAAAAAGAGCAGTAATAGAAAAGATCAAATATTTTCAAGAAGATGAAAAACGCACCTGACGTAATTACAGAACCAGATTTTTGCTTAGCTCTTCGAGTATGGGATCTAGTAGATGCTGCTGAAATCTTTCTATATTTAACACCCGTCGCCATTTTCTTTATCCCAATTTCTTACACCCAAATCAAACCAGTGAGCACACCAGGTATGACCATGCCCACCATGTGTTTGTTTCTATGTTGTGTTGGGTGAAAGTGGTTTATTTTCAATTTGAGGGTGTAGAAGTCATATTCTTTTTATTTCCTCTAATTTCATTTCAAAACTCGGAAGCAATTAGGAGAGAAAATTTCATTTCCTTCCTAACTCGGAAGCACATCAGAAGGAATTTAAATTCACTTTCTTCCCTTTCTTTTCTCTCCTTTTCCCTCCCCTCAATTTCTTTTATCTTCATTAAAAACTCGAAAGCGGATCCTTAGGATTTTGTAAAAATCAAGGGTATAGATTAACTTGATTATAAGTGAACGGTTAGGATTTTGGTTTAAGGTGTTTTGGTTCATTAGATCGTTTTAACGGTTCGATTTCATAGCTTGATTTAACAGTTCGGTTTAAGGTGTTTTGGTTCATTAGATCGTTTTAACGGTTCGATTTCATAGCTTGATTTAACAGTTCGGTTCCATAGTTCGATTTAATGGTCTCAATGGTTCGTCTCGATTCGGTTTGGTTTAATACACCCATACCCAAGCCAAATCGAATCGCACGGTTTGTTACTTTTCAAATCGTGCTAAACCACTTATATTTAAAAATCGAGTCAAACTGCATGGCTTGATTTGATTCGGTCTCAAATCGTGTTTTGATCTGAACCGTTGACATCCCTACTCTAACACCCGCATCTTTCGCTCTTCTTCCGATATCGCGAAAAATTTAAATAAATATGAAAATTAGTTGCGGTCTGAATCGTGATTTGAACAGTAGTATAAATCATAGTCTAAACCACGTTCTGAATCACATTTTTAACCATATAATTGAACCACGGTTTGAACCAAACCGAACAAAACCATATCAGTTTGGCTTGAATTTTTTCATGATTCGGTTCGATTTGAAATTTTTCCAAACCGATAACTAGTGGTTCGGTACGTAAATTTCCTCAAATTGAACCTGATGCTGCAGGAAATGTGCTTATCAATCTTCCTCCACGTGGCAGGATTGATCACCCGGCCTCGACTCCGAAAACGTAGACCCACGACTAGCCGGATGTGTCTCCTGGCGAAGACGCTGGGCGAGAGTAAGATTACCGTTGTTTATAGCTCAAAATGTATAGAATAATGAATTCTGATAGCAAAATGGCAGTTACCTTTGCACCGTTGGTAGTGACGAAGTATTTATAGGCAAGAGTAATGTATTTTTGGTGAGGAGACATGTCCTCCGAGATTATAGCAACGGTTATTCAGTCATGTGAACGTGTTAGTAAGCGTCCCCGATTTCAGGGATGTGGTTACGTGAATGGTTCAACTAAATAAGCCAAAGCAAGTGTCAAGTCGCTACTTGCTCGTAGGTTAGGTCGAGGTCGCCACTGTAATATGGTCGACCTGACCGTCGGGCAGAGCATGGTTCGCACCCGAATTGTAACATGGATCACGAGGTCGGACTAAGTTAGGTCGGGACCTAGTAGGTCGGACCGTAGGCTTAGTCGACTGATATTTGAGATGGGCTCTGGGCCTTGTCCTGATTGGGCCAGCCTTATTAAGAATGTGGGGACCAAGGCTGTCTATAATTGGACTTTACTGGTTTGGCCCAACTCGACACTTTTGGTATGTTCAGTGGCCCCCAACTTTCGAGTTGACTTTGTCGACTGGGAAGTTAAGGAAATCTTGCTTGGAAATTTGTTGTTACTCGCAGTCGATACTCGTTACGAGGTTGAGTCGATTAAGATGACGTGGCAGAATCCAAGACGTTGAGGATGAACGGTCGGAGATGAAGGAGCGCCGTATTCCGCTATGATTATTATTCTGACGCTTGGGAAACCGCCTTGGGAACCGCTTTCCCTCATTTAATTGGAACAATGATATTTTGAATCTCCTTCTCCTTTTCAAATTAGTAAGATATAAAACCCGTAATCCTCTCCCATTTAGAACTTTTGCATTCGTATCTTTGTGGCGGATTTATCGGAATAGCGATAGGATTTATTGGAACTTCGGTCTTCCTCAACAATTTTGTCTTTCACGCCTGATCAAGGTACCCCTCTTGTCTTCTTTAGGGCTTCAATTTTTGTTGCTCTTTTGATTCCACCATGGCTAGAACTTTTAGTAGTGAACCTGGGGCTTGGTATGGCCATTGCTCCGCCCATCGTAGGGTATACAAATGTCTAGGCGGAAAGTGGAAGGAGATACCCCTTGATGAATGTTCCACCATTCTGACTAGGTGGGGTTTGCGCTTCAATGGGCTTGAACTTCCTGTAGGCGATGAACTAGATGATTTGCTTGTTGATGATCCTAGAATAATAGGTTTCCATCTGTTCCATGAACTGTTAGACCACTTGGTGATGCACTATATTAGGGGATCCCAAAAACCTTGTTTTGTTAGGAATAGCAAAGGCTTCCTGTGGGAATCTAGGTCGCCACTTAGATAGGTCATGGGAGTCTCAGACTTAGGACCGATTCCCCGTTTCTTCTTCCTCGATATGTCGGCTCGGGCGTCGGCGAGCTCCTCCTCCGGTCGGATTGTGGATGCGTTACGCTCAAAGACCGTTCCAGGTCGCAATGAAAGAGGATACGAGGCTCCTAAACCGAGCTTGGAAATAAAGGAGCTGAGTCCAGTGGTAGAGCCGCTTCTCTACAATTTCTTTGAGGTGGATAGAGAGAATTACCAAATCACTCATGTCAACCCCAAGGAGAAGAAAACACAAAGCTGGCAACATTGGGCTTGGGATTCCACTAGGGTGGCCTTCTTTTACGGCCAATTCGAAGCAGGATTGAGACTTCCATTAGATCCTTTTATTTGCGAATTTTGGAGTGTATGAACGCCGTCCCAATGCAGACGGAGCCAATTCTTGTCGGGTATTAGTTTGCTTTTGCCATGGTTTGTCGCTTCTTGGGGGTATGAACCATGTATGAAGGTGTTCAGGGAGTTCTTCAGGTGGCTTTTGATAAGAGGACCAAGGGTTATAGTACTCCCGCTAAGTCTAAGGCCCCCAAGCCGTTCATTAATCTCCCGACAAGGTGACAGCCGGAATTCTCACATGATCCTCGTCGAAAGTCGACTTGGCCGGGAATTTCCTCTCCCCAACGAAGAGTCTCGCCGAACCGAAAGAGGAGGATTACCGGGCCCCCGATTGGTGCAAGGCTGCTTTTCTCGATAGACTACGCATGATTGTCGCCGAAGGGCCGATTAGCTTGGGCCTCCTTGGTGCAAACAAAAATAATTTTATTCAAGCAGGATGCCGTTGGGAGATGGGGAGGTAGCTCCTTGGCATTGATTGTGAGGAATCCCACGTACCCCAATTGGGTGACCCACGCCCATGGAAAATTTTCAGATAAGTGTAGTTTGTGTAGCAAGACTCTCAACTACTGTAAGGAAAATGGTGATCACTTTGGTGGTAAGTATCCATTCATTGTCTTTCTAGGGTCAAGTAGATAGGCCATTAGCTCGTAGGATTTTAACCTGTGTTGGATAGTAGGACTTCTTGTTCGCAGGTGTATTGCTCGTATGTAGAATTTTTAACTCGTACATAGAACTTTATTTTGAACATATAACTCGTTAGTTCGTAGACAACTTGCTCGTATGCAAAACTTTTTGTTTATACATAGAACTTTGATCTAGCATTCTCACTTTTGGATTTTTCGCAGCTAATTGACCCCCGAACAAAGAAGCAAATATGGTTCGCACGTGAGCACCACCAACGAAGGAAAACCGCCAAAGGTCATGGAGCGACCAATGCTCGAGCCGAGAGAGAAAGAAGCTGTGAAGAGAAACGAACTGCTACCCAAAGAAGGGATTGGGATGATTCCTCTAGAAGAAATGGAGACCAAGATCTTGCAAAGTCTCGATCCTCCCAAAGACCAAACAAATGGGGTGGACCCTCCCGAGGTTGATGTCTCATCTGATAAACCACTGGGTCCTGAGTCTGCGCGAGGATCAATAGAGGATGTTCTCCCTGAGAATGTCGATGTCGACCTCATCGATTTAGAGGACGAAACCACCATGCCACCAAAAACCAGGTCAAGGAAGAGGGCGAACGACGACCAAGAACTTGGAGGTGGAAAGTCGCTAAAATCTTCGAGCTTTACTCACCCTTCTCCTCCTACTCCCTCTAAATGGGAATTTATCCAATCGAGGTAGGCAGTTGAGTGAGGTTCCTCCTCGCCCCCATAGATTGTACAAGTCGCACCGTCCGGCTAGAATTTGGGAGGTAGTAGTGAGGCGAGCCGTGGATCCCAACTTGCAAGCACAACTAACGGAGCGAGGATTCACTCCCGAGGAATATATTCAACGATCCGGTCTTATTCATAGCGAGGTATCCCTTCTCGCTTTCGTTTGTTTATGATTCTCTTGGCTTCCAATCTTCTTGTAAATCCGAAACCGTATTTTTGTTTTTTGTGCGCCTTCTTACTATCAACGAGCAAGCTAAAAGTAGTTGGAAGGTCTGCTCGGAACAAGAGAAATTGGCCAAGATCCAATATACTCGCAAATGCCAGGAGGTGACTAAGATAAGAGAGGAGTTGGTCGATGCCAACTCGCAGTATGATGCCCCTAAGCCGGTTCACAATGACACCGTGAAGGAGAGGGATGAATCTCGCCCACTTGGGTGTGGCCAACGCGGAAGTAACCATGCCGAGGGAGGAGAACACCGGCTTTAGGTTGAAGAACGAGGCGACCAAGGCCGAGCTTGATACGATCAAGGAAAAGCTTCAAGATAAAGAAGATTCTCTCAAAAGCCGCAAGAAGATCATGCCGCGTCCCGCGCTAAGTGGAAGGAGGATGCCGCGCTCAAGCCAAAGCCGCCGTGGAAGCTTATAAAATTAGCGACGAGTGCTTTGATGAGGTTCAGCTCAAGCTTTCAAATTTTATGATGTTGGCCGACGTCATATGGCTCGGCGTATCTTGAGTCGACCTCCCTCTGTCAATATTTCTCTCGACCAACTGTAAAATGGGCATCTCAGAACAAGACGACATGGAAGCCCGCCAAGGACATCCCCAAGTCCCATATAACGATAATGATTTGGCCGCCTTAGCTCGGGAAGATGCCGACACGGGGTTGGAGCCTTGGGATCCCCTTCCTATTGAACCTCGTTAATTTTAACACGATGTTCAAGGAACTTGAGAATCCAGAGGAACCCGCCTCAGTGGTGACGTGTCAAAGGATGCTTCTACCGAGCCTGGGAGCCCAAGACTTTCGAGCGAGAGGGAGGAAAATGGAGGAGATCGAGCTACATGGACGGCCAAACTGAAGCCGAGCCCTCTACATGATTTTCCTGTGAATGTTAGAAAATTTATGTAACAAACAAGTACCAAACAATATTTATTTTTGTTTAGTGTGTACGAGTGCCTTGGCCCAATTTTTGGGAGGCATGATACTTTTGTATTTTTAGTTTTGCCCAAGTCTTAACCCGCTTTTGGGAGACTTGTGATATCTAATCTTAGCTGACCTTTGATCTCTGTATGTTATATGTTTTTCATTTCATAGTGTATGTCGAGCTAGATGTAGACAAGGTAAATGAGTCAACTTAAGTTAAAGGTGACTTGATCTTTATTGACTTAGTCGACCTCAAACTAGGTTAACTTTCTTGTGAACATGATTGACTATGAGTCAAACCTGCTTACATTGTTGAAGCTGACCTAGGGTCGAGCTGATTAGAACAAACTGACTAAGGGTCGAGTTGGTTAGAACGAAGTCGACTAAGAGTCGGACTTGTTAAATGAACAAAGCTGATTAAGAATCGAGCTAAGCAGATCAAACTGACTAAGAGTCGAGTTTGTTAAAACGAAGTCGACTAAGAGTCGGACTTGTTAAATGAACAAAGCTGATTAAGAATCGAGCTGCGGCATCAAACTGACTAAGAGTCGAGTTTGTTAAAACGAAGTCGACTAAGAGTCGGACTTGTTAAATGAACAAAGCTGATTAAGAATCGAGCTTGTTAGGACGAAGCTGACTATGAGTCGAGCTTGTTGGGATTGGTGTAACACTATGTTTGATCGAATAAACTGAGCTTTTTATTGAATTGGGGAATATGCTTACATCAACTTGAAACTAGAACTTAATACAAGCTCGAACTTTGAAACTGAAAACTAGAAGTAGTATTTGATGAGGTGAGTAGCATGCCAAGGATGTTTCAATTCGTCCCCTCCAGGATGAGCTATCATGTAGGTCCCTTCCTTGACGACTCGAGTAACCACATAAGGACCTTCCTGCCAGGGAGATAGCTTATTCTCGCCGGGTCCTTCTACCCGTTGCTTCAATTTTTCTCAACACATAATCTCCAACTTGGAACGACCTTGCCTCGACCTTCTTGTCGTGGTAACTTTTAGTTCGCCGCTTGTAGTTGACCATTCGGAGGTAGGCCGTTTCTCGCTTCTCGTCGATTAAATCCAGTCGATCAATCTCGTTGTTATCATTTTGCTCCCGATTGAAGAAAGTCACTCTAGCAAAGGGGAATCTCGAGCTCGGCGGGTGCCACGGCCTCTCGATCCATATGTGAGAGCGAAAGGGGTTTCCGTAGGCCCCGAGTGGTTGTGCGAACCGCCCAAAGAGCAAGTGGGAGTTCGTCCAACCGGCCGGTTGTTGCGTCGACCTACGAGTCCCGTCTTGAGTGCCGATAGGACAAGTTTATTCGCCGCTTCACTTGCCCATTTCCTTGAGGGTAGGCGACGTAAGATTGCCAATGCTTGATTCCCACTGTTCATCTCTCGCTTCGAAAGCTCGGGAGAATTGCAGCCTCCGTTGTTCGATACTATGGCTCGAGGAAAACCAAATCGACACCAAATGAAATCATGAATGAAATTGATAGCATTTTCCTCCGTGATACGAGCTAATGGTTTAGCCTCAACCCATTTAGTGAAGTAATCTATAGCAACGATCACATATTTGCAATTTCCTCGGGCGGGAGGGAAGGGTCCAATCAAGTCGACACCCCACATGTCGAATGGCCAGTGCCGCAATTACCTGGAGTCTCGGCTTCTGTTGTAGGCATATGAGGTAAGTTGGCAAACCTTTGGCATTGATCGCACCGTTGAACAAAATTATGAGTATCGCCTCTCATGTGCGGCCGCAGTATCCCAAAGTGATTAATTTGTCGCCAAAGTCCTGGCCCCCGGTGTCCACCACAAATTCCACTATGCACTTCGTGTATTAGTAGGGCGACCTCTCGAGGATGGACACACTTTAGCAATGGTCGAGTGTAGGATCTTCGAATAGCTCGCCTCCCGAATCACATACCTCGGAGCTTTCTTTTTGATAGCTCGAGCCTTCTTTTCGTCATCCGGCAGCCTCTCCATTCTCTAAATATGCTTTCATTTCCTCGATCCAACACCTCTCCCGAGTCCAATTTCTTGAGGGATCATCTATGCACCGAATTTTTACCCTCTCATAAGCCGGATTTTCGAGGAAGGAGATGGGCTCGTCATGTGGCTCATCCGAAGTAGCAAGTTTCGAAAGGAGATCACCACTCGTTATCTTCTCTTCCAATCCTTTGAATCTCCTGCAATTCTAAGTCCTTTATTAGTTCCTTCACCAGGTCGCAAGTATTTGATGAGAGTAGAACCGAGCACTTCGTACTCGCCTCGACCCGGCCGACTATCAATTGTGAGTCACAAGTAGGCCATGATCTTAGTTGCTCCGAAGCACTTGGCATACTCGATAGCCGCAATCAAGGCTTCATATTCACTTGGTTGTTGGAAGCGTCAAATTTGAACCTTAGCGATTCCTCGTAAACAGTCCCAGGACTGCCTCGACTCAAGACAATTCCACTCCACCGACATTTTTGGTTGCCGACCCGTCCGAATAGACCTTCCAACAATCGACGGGCAGAGTGATGGCGACTTGTGACTCGGCTCTTTCCCTTTGCCCTTTTCTTTTGGAGCTCGCCGCTCGTCATCTTCCTTGGTGAACGTAAGCTCGACCAAGAAGTCGCCCGTAGCTTGAGCTTTCAACGCCTTTCGAGGTCGATACTCAATGTCAAATTCGGTGAGGGCAATTGACCAATTGAGTAGTCGACCCGAACTCTCCTGGCTTGTGCAAGATTTTTCTTAAAGGAGCATTAGTAAGAACCACGATTGACGAGCTGTAGAAAATAAGCTCGTAACTTTCTTGAAGCTACGACTAGAGCATAAGCAACTTTCTCGCCGTTGTAATACCGCTTTCCACATCCGATAAAGCTACGATATAGTACATGTGCTTCAAGCCCTTCATCCTCTCTAATCAATACCGCAAGAATCGACTTGTCTCCTGCGTATAGATACACAAATAAAGTCTCACCAGCCATCTAGCTACCGAGCAGAGGTGGAGTAGCAAGATAATCCTTCAATTGTTGGAACGACGAATGACATTCGGCCGTCCATTCAAAGCTTTTCGTCCCCTCAACGCTTTGAAGAAGGGGAGAGATCTCTCTCGCCGATTTAGATATGAAGCGACCAAGAGCCGCTACCCTTCCGTTAAGTCGCCGCATCTCTTCGACACCGGTAGGAGCCTTCATGTCGACTAAAGCCTTTATCTTTTCTCGGATTAGCTTCTATGCCTCTTTCGAGATACCATGAATCCCAAGAACTTGCCACAGCCACTCCAAACACACATTTGCTGGGATTGAAGCTTCATGTCGTTTGCTCGTAAATTGGCGAATGTTTCCTTTAGGTCGACTACGTGACTCCCGGCCTTGGTTTTAATGACCATGTCGTCAACGTAAGCCTCCATATTTCGACCAATTTGTGAGGCAAAGACTTTATTCACCATTCTCTCGATAAGTTGCACCCGCATTCTTCAAACCAAATGGCATCATATTGTAGCAGATGCCCCCACCGCTTGAAATGCCGTTTTGACTATATCATCCTCGTGCATCTTAATCTCGTGGTAGCCCGAGTAAGCGTCGAGGAAACCGAGGGTGGAGTGACCAAAGAATAGAATCAACTAGCCTTTGCCGATCCTTGGAAGGGGATAACCGTCCTTCGGGGCAAGCTAGATTAAGAGTAGTGAAGTCGACACACATCCGCCATTTGCCATTTGATTTCTTCACCATGACCACGTTGGCCAACCACGTTGTATGAGTGGCCTCTTTGATTATCCCCGCACTCAAAAGTTTTTGTACCTCGCTTATAGCTTCCTCCTTGTCGCGAGCAAAGCTTCTCAATTTCTGGGTCTAGGCTTAATGGTCGGGTTGACTTCGAGCCGATGAACAGCGACCTCCTCCTTGATTCCCTCATGTCCTCTACTCTCCATGCGAAGACATCACCGCTTTCTTTGAGTAGCTTGATAATTTTTGCTCGCTCCTCACCGATAACCGCTTTCCAATTTGAATTTTTGATCGGGGTAAGAAGGGTTGGTGATTACCGACTCTAGCTCCTCCACGCCTTCTAGCTCGGTCCATCTCTCAATTGTAGAGTCTCCACTATGATCTCCCCGACCTTTGTCTTTCCTCGCCTCCCAAGTGTGGAGCCTCCTCGCCTATCATATCATCAAG
Source organism: Adenophora triphylla var. japonica (assembly GCA_022495995.1). Lineage (NCBI taxonomy): Eukaryota > Viridiplantae > Streptophyta > Magnoliopsida > Asterales > Campanulaceae > Adenophora > Adenophora triphylla. The sequence continues at coordinate 28,064 of JAFEMH010007053.1, forward strand.
CTTGTCCGCAACCTTGTTGGTAGGGGCCCCCGAGTTATTGTCTATCTCGGAGGCATAGGTCACCTATGACGACTTGATCGACCATAACTACATCTCGAATCGACCTCGCGGTGTTAGAGTGACGTGTCGACTCAAGCATGACCTCGTCATTTGAGCGATAGGTCGACTCTACCACGTCGGTGATTGTTGACGCCGGGTAGTTTTGGTGATCGATCGAGACAGCCTTCAAGTAACCATCGCTAGCCTCAATCTCCAGCTCCCTTTTCTTTCTTTCTCTCGTAACATGATCCAGATAAGCACGAGCCGTGCCTTGTACGCAACCCACTCCAGCAGTGTGGGGAACTTTACTCGCCGGTGAGGAATTGATGCTACCATTCCAAGAGCGACTCCGGTCCAGGAATTCCAAGTATGGCTAAGATAGTCACTATTTACATCAATTACGATAAATTGTACCTTCGAGACAATCCCGAGGGGGTGCCGGCCTAGGTCGACGTCGAGCACTATCTCGGCCTTTAGCATCAACTCGGTGGTTGGTGAAGCCCTCCAACCTCGCCATCATATCTCTCCAACTGCTCATCATTAAGACCCATCTCCTTTGAAAGTTTTGTAAAACAAAATATCCTCGCAGCCCCCGCTGCCGACTAAGAGTCCGCTTCGTCGTACATCCATCAATGAGACCTGATGACGAGAACTTGCTCCCTAGCCGCCATATTAGTTGCCAATTCGTGAGGGTAGAAGCCGATCGCCTCATCTCTTACTTCTCTCCCGGGAGGCACATGTGGGCCTTATTGAGCCGGAATATCTTGTGCTTGATGGCCGTGTTGCTCGCTTGTTCAGCCGATGACCCCTGTGTTCCGCCTAGCCGCCTAGGTCCTTGTTGTCCACCCGTCGCCGCTCACCTCCCCCACTCGAGGTCTCTTCACATAAGCTTCGAGTCTCCCGGTCGACCATTCTCTCGGATAATACGCTTTAATCCCAAGCAATCCTCTCATGAGATGACCAAAGTCTTTGTGGTAGTCGCAGCATTTGCCGTTGTCCCTCCTAAACTTGTTGCCTGGATTCACTGGGACCGGAGGAGCCAGCCAACAAATGCTCAAAATCTCCGTTCGACTCACCGTGAGGGAGCGAAAGCTTCGGGCACCTTCTCTCGTCGCCCTAGTTCTCGTTCTTTCCATTTTTATTATTCCCCCATTCTTGTTGGAGTCTTTTTATCGTCGCCGACTTCAACCTTGGGACTCTTACCATTCTTCTTTTCTTTCCTTTCCTCAAAGAAGAGCGACGTTATACACCTTTTCAAACAACTCCTATCGAGTTGTGACCGTTCGGACCGCGAGCTCGTAGTCCATGTCTTCTCGAGGAAATACCACTTCGGAAGCAATTTATTACCTCTGCAGTCGGTGAGGTCTTCCTCTATCTTATCAACCATTTCTTTGAACTTGGTGAAATAGCTCATCGAGCTTTCATTCTTACCCCCGCACCAAGTTATTCAGATCGTTGACGGTTATCTTCCGAGCTCCCGCAATGAGAAGCGGTCTAAGAATTTTGTTCTCAAGCATGCCCAAGCGGTGATACTACCAAGACCCAAACCATTGAACCAAGTTAAGGCCGCCCCAAGAAGCGTGCTTAGGAGAGCTTTGCACATGTTGTCGTCCTCATTGGGCGACAAAACACATAGTGGCTTCCGAGACGTGATATGTGGCTCCCGGCATTTGTCGACCCAGAGTACTTCTCCGTAAGAGGCAACTGAAAGTAGGAGGAGGTCGACTATCTCGATTTCTTTGGAAAAAGGTCGAAGAGCAAAGTCAATTCGCTCAACCTTTCCCGCTCTCTTTTTCTTCTCCTCCTCCTATCGCTTCTCAAATTTCTTTTTCATCAACAACCATTCTCTCGGCATCGGGTCTCTCATCTCCCTGGAGGGGAGCAGATTGGACCTCTCGGCCTTCACTTCGGGGGAGTCACCGCCTACTCCTTCCGTCCCCGCGAGAATTGGTCCTTTCGATCTTATTGGAGATCTATGTCATTACTTCTTTGAGGCGACCCGCGCCTCTCGGCGGCAGACGGCGACCGCGCCTGCGATCTCCATGTGGCGACCGCGCCTTTCCCCTCTCACAGCGACCTATGCCCATTTCTCGTCTCTTTCGAGACCCCGATCTCTCAGTGTTCGGGCCGGGGAAACATGTCCTGCTTTCTATTGGCCGTTAACCGAGTCCTCAATCGGGACAGCCTCCCCGCTTCTCTCAAGCTTCGAGGCTAGCTCTTAAATCATTACTCTAAGACATTTAACTATAGCTGGGAGCTCGACGTACCATTCTCGTCCTCGCCGTTCGTCCCACACCTTCATTTGGCCTAGCACTCCCGGCTCGTTGCCCATTAGAAACCCGAGCGGGTGCCACTCTCTCGTAACGTATGTCGCCGCTTCCGCTCCTCCACGGCTATTAAGTCGCCCGTAATCCGGGCTCGCTCCAAAGATCATTTCTTTCTTGCTCATGGGATTAGTGGAGGGACTCGCCCGCTTTCCACATTAGCTCGCCCAACAGACAAGCGTTTTGGGTGAGGTGGAGCTCCTCGTCCTTCCATAGGACGCTTTTCTCTCCTTCGCATCCGGCAATCCTCGCCATCGCCCACGCCTGCTGTTAGAGCGTGTCGCCCTAAAGATGATGTCGCTGAGGAGGGGGAGGAGGAGGCAAATCCGCATTTCCAACGTTTGCATTGTTGTTGTTGTTCACTTCATCGTGCCCAAGTGAAGCCTCGGATACGTGTCCTTCCGAAGTCACCATTGTTGCAGGTTTGATGGAGTTTTCGAAGTCAAGTCTAAAGCACTTTCCCTAAGAATGGAACCAAACCGATGCCGCAGAAATGTGCTTATCAATCTTCCTCCACGTGGCAGATTGATCACCCGGCTCGACTCGAAAACAGAACCCACGACTAGCCTGATGTGTCTCCTGCGAAGACGCTCTGGGCGCGAGAGTAAGATTACCGTTGTTTATAGCTCAAAATGTATAGAATAATGAATTCTGATAGCAAAATGGCAGTTACCTTTGCACCGTTGGTAGTGACGAAGTATTTATAGGCAAGAGTAATGTATTTTTGGTGAGGAGACATGTCCTCCGAGATTATAGCAACGGTTATTCGGCCTCATGTGAACGTGTTAGTAACTTGTCCCCGATTTGTAGGGATGTGGTTACGTGAATGGTTCAACTAAATAAGCCAGAAGTGTCAAGTCGCTTACTTGAGGTTAGGTCGAGGTCGCCACTGTAATATGGTCGACCCGATCTGGCTCTGCAGAGCAAGTACGGTTCGTACCCGAATTGTAACATGGATCACGAGGTCGGACTAAGTTAGGTCGGGACCTAGTAGGTCGGACCATGGGCTTAGTCGACTGATATTTGAGATGGGCTCTGGGCCTTGTCCTGATTGGGCCAGCCTTATTAAGAATGTGGGGACCAAGGCTGTCTATAATTGGACTTTACTGGTTTGGCCCAACTCGACACTTTTGGTATGTTCAGAACCATTTGCACCCCTATCTATTAATCTAAAACTAGTATAACACCCGTAAATTAAACGTACGATCAAAAAACTTTAACAAATAACATAAAATAAATCAACAAAAATAAAAGATATGTTGTTTGAAAAGTTTTCGTGTGCATAACATACTATATGTACACAAAGAAAAAAATAATTGTTTTTATTTTCAATTTGAAATTTCATTTTTCTAGTCAAATATGTTCTGTATTTTGATAATGTTTTTTTGTTTATGATCTATGTTGTTGGCCATTTATTGATGTATGTGATTATTGTTGTGAATTTCACAGCCCTTTAACTTAAACAAACATAAACATTATAAAATAAGATGTAAGAAAGTAAAGAGATAGTTTTGGGAGAGAAAACCCAGCCAAGAAGGTAGCTAGGGGAGAGGAGTTTCTCATTAGTGTATATATATTGAGATTACATTGCAAGCAAGCCAACACATGGCTAGTGACCCACCCATCCTATTCATATATTATACATATAAGCCCCTACATAATATTTCAATACAATAGAAAGCCCCACATTTATACATATTTACAACACTCACCCTTGGGTATTCCTATTGGATGATAATTGTGCTCCGTATGTTGCCATTAAAAACCTTCCGAGCAAACACCCCGTGGAAAAAATAATCTCAAAGAAAAAGAGTACATCGCACAATCTTTTCAATCAGCACTCATTGCCTCGTTAAAAGCCTGGCGGATAACAAAATCCAATGGGAAAAATAACCCCGCTCGAAGGAAAAAGAGTACAATGGAATCTACGTAGCTTCAGGATACTCTCCCTGAATTCTGCAAGTATCTTCGGGATACTCCCCCTGAAACCTACAAGGGTGGAAGCTCTGACAATTTGTGTAAGCCAATCACTTTTACATGTTTCTCAAAGGTGACTTTAGGTAAGGACTTTGTGAACAAGTCAGCGCAGTTGTCTTGACTTCTGATCTGCTGGATCATTATCTGTTTGAGCTCCTGTTGTTGCTGATTGAAGAAAAACTTTGGTGTTATGTGTTTGGTTTTGTCACCTTTTATAAAACCCATTTTCATTTGTTCAATGCATGTCGCATTATCCTAAAATATAACAGTAGGGTCTTCTGTGGTATCCAATCCACAGGAATTTCGAACATGTCTAACCACGGCTATAAGCCATGTGCACTCACGAATCGCTTCATGAAGTGCTAAAATCTCATCATGTTTCGAAGAGGTGGCAACCAAGGTCAGTTTCGTAGACCTCCAAGACACAATTGTGTTACCAATAGTAAACACATATCCGCTTTGTGATCGAGCTTTATATGGATCTGATAAGTAACCAGCATCTGCATATCCAATCAAACATGCTTCATTCATAGAAGCATAGGGATAAAATAAACTCATGTCCATTGTCCCACGAAGATAACGAAATATCTCTTTTATGTCATTCCAATAGCGGCGTGTTGGTTCATAACTGAATCGAGCAAGTAAATTAACTGAAAATGAGATATCAGGTCTGGTGCATTGAGCTAAGTGCAATAATGCGCCTATTGCACTTAGATATGTCACCTCTGGTGGCAACACCTCTTCACCCTCTTCCAGATGGCGGAATAGATCTTTTGATTTATCTAATGACCTGACTACCATTGGTGTGACCGATAGTTTTGCCTTATCCTCATTGAACCTTCTCAACATCTTCTAGATGTAGTTCGACCGTGGATCATTATTTCATCTATACGGTAAACTATTTCCAAATTTCAAGGCAAAATTGGTCCTCCCAAGGTCTTATCTCGAATTCTCGTTTTTAGGACTCGGGAAGTTTCCTTAACTTCTTCTTGAGTCTCTATCAAGTTCATGTCATCGATATATACAATAATGATAGCAAATCCAGTCCTTGTTCTTTTGATGAACACGCACGGACATATATCATTGTTCACATATCCCCTTCCGAGCAAGTACTGACTGAGACGGTTATACCACATTCTTCCGGATTGTTTTAAACCATACAATTACATTCTCAAAATAAATTACAAATCAAATACCAGTTCTTCCAACATAACCACTGCAAATCACTACCATCCATTACTGACGTCCATCAACGCCACCCATCACCGTCGCTTACCACCACTTACAACATTGCTACTTATTCAAAAGAAGACCTAGTAAACAAGAGAACCAAACACACACACACAAGCAGCAAAAACAGATTCAACACACACGTATAAATTTAACAACCACACAGATCTAACTCAGATCCAAGATCCAACAGAGAGAAAGAGAGGGAGAGCTGCTGTGTAAGATGTAGAGAGAGAGAGAGAGAGAGAGAGAGAGAGAGAGAGAGAGAGAGAGAGAGAGAGAGAGAGAGAGAGAGAGAGAGAGAGTGAGAGTGTGTGTAGAAGAAAGAAAGAGAGAGAGAGAGAGAGAGAGAGAGGGGGAAATGAAGATGAGGCGAGGGTGGCGTCTGTGGTGGCCGTCTACTTCAATTGCCCCTCGTCTTCTCAATTGGTCGCAGATCTAAACAAGAAAACCAAGGGGTGACGTCTGGAAAGGGGAAGTGAGAGGTGGGGTTTCTACAACTAATGAGAGAGGGAGATGGGGAGAGGGATGAAGAAATGGGGGAGGAAAAAGGATGGGTAAGGCAGAGGTGGAGTTGCTGACACCATCGACGGAGGAGGCTAGTGGTGGGGTTTACGTTTTTGTTTGAGGTATGGAAGGAGAAAGAAGTGTCTTTCTTGGTCTTCTCATTCCATGGAAAATATCAAAATACCCCCCAAGTAACTCATGTAAGCGGCACATGTTATGCTATTCGTTAAATTTTTAACGGTTCATCCAAAATTACACATGATTGCAAAAAAAAGACAAACTCAATAACCAACTTGTAACAAATGCAAATTCGATAACCAATTAAAACATTTTAACAAACTCAGGTAACTAAAATGCAATTTGCCAAAAATATTTTCATTAAACACATGAAATATTTTTCGAAAAATATTTTCCTTATCAAACAGTCGAAAATATGTTTATCTCATTTTTCGTAAAACATTTTCATTTTTCGAAAAACATTTTAAAGGAAATCATTTTACGCGAAACAAACGGAGCCTTAAGCTCCGTTTGTTTGGCGTAAAACGACTTTCGAAAAATAATTTTCCGTAAACTGTTTTCCGGAAAATGAAAATGTTTTTCGAAAAATGACATAAACATGTTTTCGGCTGTTTGGTAAGAAAATATTTTTCGAAAAATATTTTCATGTGTTTAATAAATTAAAGGAAAATATTTTTCGATAAAAACACAATTTGAGATAAGTTGAAAGAGATAGGGTGATGGAGGTGGGGTGGTAGGGTAGGAGGTGGGGATTAGTAGGGGTGAGGTGGGTGGGTGGGTGTGGGGTAGGGTAGGGGTAGGGTAGGGTGGTGGGGGGAAATGTAAAGGGTAAGATGTTGGTAGTCTAGGGTGGTGATAGGGTAGGGTGTGGGGTGGGGTAGGGGGTAGGGTGGGTAGCCGAGAGTAAGGGAGTGGGGTTGGGTGGGGGAGTTGTTAAAAATAAATTAATTTAATTATAAGTAAAAAAAAAATTGAATGTGAGAGGGGGGTTGGTGGGGGTGGGGTGGGGGTAGTGAGGGCTGTTAAAAAATAATTTTAATATAAAAAAAAAATTTGCTGGGGAGTAGGGAGTTGTTAAAACATAATTTTAAAATGAATAAAAAAAATATTTTTGACTTTAAGGAGGTGGTTGTGGTGGGTAGTTGTTAAAAATAAATTTAAAAATGATTAATTTTTTTTTTACCCGAGGGGTGGTGGTGGTGGTGGTGAGGGGGGAGAATTGTAAAAAATAATTTTAAAATAAATAATTTTTTATGGGGGGGGGTGGGGTAGGGGGTGGTTAACGTGGGGTGGATAACGTGGGGGGTGTATGGAAAGTCAGTTGTGAGATGGTGTTACCATTTTTCGAAAAATGTTTTTTACTTGGGAAAAATTCGTAAGTCATTTTAATTAGAAAAATGGTAAAAACATTTTCCCCCGAAGAAACAAAAGGAGCCTAAGTTCCAAGTACTCACTTGGATACTCCATTAACTCCAAAAAAGATGCAACCTTTCAGTAACACACTACAAACTGATTCTCTGACGAGCCCCGCTTAAAGTCTAGGACTAGGAATAGGATGCCCATTTTTTTTTTTTTTTGATACCATTCCCAACTTACGGTTTAATCCTGGATCCCCAGGCTCCGGCCCCTCGGATGTGCTCCGGGGGACTCCAAAGGCTCCTGAAACTCATGGTATATATAATTTCACAAAGATCCCCCAGGAGGGATCGAACCCTTGACCTCCCGATAGGGAGGCCGGTTAGCATACCAAGACCAGGAGACCTTAGGTAATAGGATGCCCATTTTATTCATACTTTTCAAGGTCTAAGATGCAAGTTTGAGTTGTTGGGTAAGAAACTATGGATATCGAAACTACTTATGAAAAGGTAAAAGAAGAGAGAATATTTTCTTGATAATTCATGCCCACGCCCAACCGTCAACCCTATTTCAGATATCAGAAATCCTTATCATGCAAGCTTGACATCATACAGCAAATAACTGGAAAACGAAGACTGCAATCAACTATTCAGAAGTTGGCCATCCAACTCAACAATACAAAATTATAGCATTCTTTAATAACATAATTCAGGTAATATTAGTCATCCCTTATATCATGCTGTCAATTGTCATTGGTTTGCACCATTGCTTCATCCAAATCATCTCATAAAAATTTCTTCCAATTGTTGTTGTTGTTGTTGTTGTTGTACTCCCGGCTAGAGTTACTTTTATTATCTCAAATATGTTTCTTACAGACTTTCCATTTTCTAGACTTAACATTCATTGACCCTTACCCACGATGTTTGTAACACGCATACTAAATTTCCTAAGTTAGTTGTTGAGATTCCACATGGTAAGCTGTATGTGCTGAAAATGCACTGGACAATCTTACTTGGCAGGCAAAAACTTGAAGAACTCCCTTTATAATTGTATTCTTCCAAAAGTTTCCAATTTTTCTTTAGTATAGGCTGATATGTAATTCATACTTTATCAAGAATTGATCAAGTTCTGGTGTTCCCTAGAAAGTAGTATTCTTTCTGATTTGATTCTGAAAACTGGTTCCAAACTTCTAGTTTAGCATTAATCAGACTCTAATCAGGACAAAGTATCAAAAAAAAAAAAAAAAGGAATGCGTACTGCAGCACAATATCCACCAACCGCTAAAGAAATATTTTAAATGTCAAGCCACTCTAATTCGTATTCTTTTTAATTATCACTGTTAAACTTGGTTTTTCCATCCTCTCCATTAGACCATTCATTGATACACTGGTATTATAACACTTGCTAACTAGTGTACTCAGATGCTATCTGCCGAAACTACCAAACAGGATTTTCTCTAGTTTTATCTTGCTATTGGAGCTATTACTGTCTCTAAAATGCATTTTTTATTTTAAAAAAATGAGCTTTATAGTTCTAACTACTATCTGTATTACAATTCTTATATATGGGTATACTCATCTCTTTAACAAGGTTTTAGTTACTCAAGATTTTCTGAAGCAATAAAATCCATTGAAAAATGGTTTAACTAGCCCGGGCCGGGAAAGGAAAACGATATCTTAGCTGGCATGAAAGCCAACATACAACTTTCTATATCCCTCCGAACATGAATCAATCAAATATTTGCATAAACTAACGGAAGTTCAATACTGAAAAAGGAACAACAGATAGAAAGATAAGCAAGCTTGTTCAAACCCAATCTCCCAAAATAAGAGATTCCAGGGATTGCAGAAATGTCTACATACCCATGACACTAGCACATTCAAGAATATAGGGCTATCACGTACTTTTAATGCATGAACTTCAAAGTTATCTCAAAATTATCTAACTCAATATCTTTGCAACTAATGGTAATAAAGACACAAGTAAGGATCACTGTTCAAGCTTTTCCATTGTCGAAACTCGTAAGACTACGAATAAAAAACATGAAATAACACAGACTATATTTAACATAAAAACTAAAAAAAGATTATAGACTAGAACCAAAGGGAAGATCATCAATCTATCGACCATCAATTTCTTTTATTCATCGCTTTGTCAAAATTTAAGCATCACATTTCCCATGCCGCAACATATGCCAATTTGAAATAATAATATGGTCTACAACAACAAAATCAGACCTCATAATCCTCAAAACAATTGGTATCTCGCTCATCTCTAAGTATTCAATGGTGTAGTAATCCAAATTATGCATTTTTGAAACCAAAATTGTATCATCCCAATAAATAATCTATCAAATATCTAAGTCAAACCTATATTACCTCACTTATGAGCTGCTAACCGTCTCATCCCGAGCAGCATTTGCCTCCACGGCCGCCTCCTCGGCAAGCTTCTTCTTGTTCTTCTCAATAGCCGAAGCCACCTCCTGAGGCATATACTTCTCATCATGCTTAGCCAAAACCTCTGTAGCCGAAAAATAACACTCTCCACCCCTTGCCTTTACCGAAACACTCTTTTCAGTCCCCTGCTTCTTAATCTCCTCCGTGATCGGCTTTACAAACCCTTCCACAACAACCGAATGACCTTCCCGAAACAGATCAGGCAAAGATCCCTGATACCTAACCAAAATATCGGTAATCAGATCGGTAATTACGAATTCCATTTCTGGAGAGGAAGCCGGCTGAGCAACGCTGCCTTCGAGGACCAATCCGCCAAGGCGAAATTTCGTTTTCGAAGGGTTTTCGTTGTGTTGAGCTAGGGCTTGGGTTGGGGTAACGTAGAAGACTAATTGATCTTGGAATTGGTTGAGAACGATGACTATAAATCCGGCGATGCAACTGAAGGTTAGGGCGTAGGTCCAGAGGCGGCGGTTCTGGAGTTGGCGGGCGCGGGCGCCGATGTCGACTTTGGTGGGGCGGGTTGGGTGTCGGCGGGCGGTGGAGAGGAATCGGGTTGAGATTAGGTGGAAGGCGGAGGAGGATGATGAGAATTGGGGGTTGAGGAGAGAGATTAGGGAGGAGGAATTGGCGGGGAGGGTGAAGATGGTGCGGTGGTGATGGTGGTGGCGGAGGGTGGCTGCTGCGGCGGCGTTGTTTAGGAGACGTGATGCGATTCGAGAGGTAAGCCTCGAGGCCATTGAATTGCGTGGAGAAAAGAATGCCTATGGAGAGCAAAGAGTTTGGGTTTAGATTAACAGATCTTGGGAGGAAGAAAGAGTGTTCCGGCTATCTGACGAATGGGCCTATGCTATGCTATGGCGGCTTCAATTTTTTCTTTTTTTTAATCAATTATATATTTTTTTATGTGAAGAAATTTAAAACGATAAATAATTGGCCAAAAACTTTTTTTTACACATTTTTTTTTTCTAACAATTAAGAAAGAAAAACACATATTTTTAAATCAAACATTAACATTTTTATAAATAAATTTTTTTTTTTTAAAAGCGGGTTGAAATGTTTATAAAGAGCCAAAACTTATTTTAAAATTGCATCTTGACTCTCCTTAAAACTACAATCAACGACCTCATTTACATTATCAATAGTACTCTTTAATATAATACATGCACTCAAAAATACAAACATCGTCACTTATAATAAGATATTTTTGTCACTTATAATAAGATACTCCCTCCGTCCCAATAAAAGCTTCACTAATTACCCAAAAGGGCGTCCCGTTAGAAGCTTCACCTTTCCTTTTTTGGCAAAGAATCTTTACTATTTTCTCCACTCATTCTCTCTCCTACATTATTTTAATACTCACAACACCATTATAATTTACTATTCTCTCCACTAATTCTCTCTCCTATTTTCAAATTACACTCACAACATTTTTTTTTCCCTCCCATTTCCATAATTTGCGTGCCCACCCAAAAGGGTGAAGCACTTATTGGGACGGAGGGAGTATTTTTTTAAAGTAGCATTGACACTTAAAACACATTATCATCGATACATTTGTTTTATATTAACATTGACAAATTTTATACAAACTGGCAGCCACCTAATCTAAATTAAAAACTTTGATTTTTTTTCATGAGAGCCTGAGGATGAAACCAACCCTATACACACTACAAATATGATTTTTAGGGGCGTTTTAAAAAGTGTCAAAAACGAAAAAAATACCGGAAAAGCTATCTTCCCAAACTGTATTTTCAATAAAAATTAAAATGTAATTACCCAGATTCATACTCATGACCTTATGGATACGAAACATTTGTTCTACCACTAAGCAAAAACAATATTTGATACAAATATTAACTCGTAAGTAATTATTAGCACACATAAGCTTATATAATGCATTTTAAGATTATAATTATATAAAACCAATATAAGTAATAAAAAGACGATAAGTTATGTGAAAATATGATTAAATTAAAAGGTTAAAAGAAAATGTAAGAATAATTAGATTATTTTCTCAAATAATTTCTTTTTAAAATAATACAAAATGACAACACTTTCAATTATTTGACAAAGTGACCAATTTTTTTGTAACTCGATAGTTCAAATGGCGAGTTTATTATTTGACAGGTTAAACTCGCTGATTTAAGAAGTAGCAAGTTCTCTTTCTCTTTCTCTCTACTCTCTAACACACACTCTCTCTCCCTAAAATCCTCTCCAAAATCTTATTTTTTGCAAAATTTTGAGAAATTTTTCTTATTTTTGTTTCATTATTTCTTATGTAATTTTTAGGAATCATTATATGTTTTTTTCCTCATATTTTTGTTGTAAATATTTTTCTCTTATAATTTTATTGGGTCTTTATATGGGTTTGTTGTATTATTTTTTATACAAAATAAATTTACAGTTTTGGTTATAACTATTTGGGACATTTATTTTTGTTCATCACAAAGTTAAATCATTTAGTCTTACTACTATTTTATAATTTCAAATACAAATTCGAATTCGTACAAATATTTTGATAGTAGAAAAACACTTGAGTTTTGAAAAAAAAATTGATTTTCGAGGGGCCTTTCATTTGGCTTTGCCTTGGGCCCACAGAAAGCTTGGAACGGCCGTGTCCTTCTATCGCAAATTGGTAAAACTTAAAATTAATCTTTGAAAAAGTAGAGCTGAAACCATTAAATTACTGAATTATAAGAGTTTAAGTTTGTTTGAGGACAAATCATTTTTATCTGAATTTAATTAAAATTTAAAATAACACTCAAAAAAATTGTTTGAATTATTTTCTGTTCACTTATATTTTTTTCTTCATATTTTCTAAAATAAATAGTACTATTTCTTAAAAATAACAAGTATATTATTTTAATAGCTTAATAATAATAAAATAAATAAATTATCATTCATGAAGAAGTAGTATTTCAATAAAAGAAAGTTTTAGGTATATCAAAATATAAATAAATCAAATACGTTGATAGATGGATTCGAACCCATTCTCTTTTCTTCGCTTTCTCCATCTTATCTTGTTAAAAACTATTTTTAAAACTCACATTACCAGCTTAAAATTAATAGCTATTTTTAAGACATTCTTAATTTTTTAAGTGATTTGATATTTCTTTACCAAACAAGCTTAATTTTATAATCTCTTAAAATGTTCAAAATTAAGAGCTTAATTTAGTTACCAAACACACCCTTAAATGTCGTACTTTTTTATTGATTATGAAGGAATTTAGAGAAATAGTTCTAGGTTAATTTAGTTATACTAATGAAAAATTAAAATTTGTTATTGATAGTATTTATAATAGTGTATCAATAACAAGTATTATGTTTTTATTAGAATAATTAAATTAAATTAAAATTATTTCTCAAATTTTATTCGTATTAACATATAAAAAGTGCAATATTTATTCACATAGGTAAGTAACACTTTAAAGTCCAAGAAGTGAAAACACCAAATATTCTACAAGTTAAAATGCTTATACGACAATTACAGATCACAATTGTGCATCACTACTCATATTTTAACACAAATCTTATTTTGATACAATTATGAACCCTGATATGCAATCAGATGGGGTAAATCTATAGTATAAATGGGAACTTCCCCATGAACAGTTCTTTGAACAGTTTCAATGGGGGAATTTTCCATTTTGCCCTCACTATTTGGTCCCTTTTCCATTTTGCCCTTAAAAAAAAAATTAATTTAAAAAAAATTAAAAAAAAAAAACGTGACTTTGGACACGGGCTTAGGCTAGTAACGTATATGCCAGACTTACATACTATGTATTTAAACAACAAAAAAACTAAAAAACCATTTCTGGAGCTAGTCTCTCCTAAATTCGTCCCAAAATCACTTGCAAACGCTTGAAATTTACTTGGTAAAAGCCAATCCGTGCTACTATACAACAATAACAATCTAATTCTAGCACGGATTGGCTTTTACCAGGTGATTTTCAAGTGTTTGCAAATTTGTTCCTTATAGTTTTGATTTTTGTATTGATTTTCACTTCCCCATAAATAAAACTGGGAGACATACAGCTGATGTGTGTAACTTGGTATGCTCTTGTTGAGGTTTATATGGCCCATTTGGTGTACATTAGATGTTGTCATTCCTTTATTAGAAATTAAAAGCATTTTTGAAAATTGAAGTTTAAGGGAGAAATAATGATCTCAAAATACAAAGATAAAGAGATGAAGTTTGATTAAGAAGTGGTATGGCACAGAGCATTTGGACTCTATTTTTATGAGTTCCAATTGATCCTCCCAAGTGTTGCAGAATATTATATGAAGATCCACCAAATTCAATTAACAAGCAAATATAAAAATCACTAAATTTAGTAATTATACCATATAAAGAATACTTTTTGCTATTTCATTAAGCTCAATCATAATAACAATATAAATAAAATAATACTCCCTCCGTCCCGCTGATTACTTCACCCTTTTGGCTCCGGCACGCAAATTAAGAAAGTGGGTGGGAAGAAAAAATGTTGTGAGTGTAATTTGAAAATAGGAGAGAGAATGAGTGGAGGGAATAGTAAATTATAATGGTGTTGTGAGTATTAAAATAATGTAGGAGAGAGAATGAGTGGAGGAAATAGTAAAGATTCCTTTGCCAAAAAAGGAAAGGTGAAGCTTTCAATGGGACGCCCAAAATGACAAAAAGTGAAGTTATCAGCGGGACGGAGGGAGTATATTATATTATATTATACCCTAACCAAAAATTAGGGCAAAATCTCTTCCTCCATAGCTCTCCGATTTAACGATTCAGAGGCAGAAAAGCCTACTGAGAGATAATAACACCGAAGAATACACCAAGGCGTTTAAAACAGTTACGGAAAATCCAGACCCAGCCTCCATCGGAGCCGGCGCCGGAGCCGGCGACAGATCAATATCTTGTTGCGCCAGAGCAGTACTCGAGGCCAGAAACATAGCCACCACAACTGCGAAGATTGTGAATCTCAACACGCTGATCATCACCATTTTTGAAGGAATTGGGAGAAAATTTGAGAAACAGAGTGCGTGTTAGTGTGTGAATTATTGGAGCAGTAATTAGATTGAAATTTGTTGTGAGGAATATGTGTATGGAAAGGTTCCTCTGTATTTATAGTGTTCATTTGGGTCGGGACCTTCAGGATTTGTTATTTTGCTAACGGTCGGAAACTTTAATCGAAAGGTAATGGAGCCCACTGGGCGAGATAATCAATGAATTTCTCCAACGGCTTTAAAATTAAAAGGGATAATTTCACCGTTACCCCCTGTATTTTTGTTAAATCTAAATGTTTACCCCTGGTAATGAATGTAGTAGAATCCTGAATTCCTGATATTCGGTGACTCCATGTAATTATCAGTGTTCTAAAATGTAATTATCAGTGTTTTAAAAGATCCCGTCTAATGGCGCTTAGGTCCCGCCTAGGCGCTAGGCCCTTCTCCAACGCCTAGTTTTAAGTCCCGTTTAGGTCTCGACTAATCCCGACTAGTCCTCGCCTAGGCGCTAGACCCGACTTCACCATCTAGCATCCGCCTAATGCTTTTTAAAACCTTGGTAATTATTAGGACCTCCGTCTTGTCCCATAGATAATTTTATTTGAATAATAAGTTTAAATTTTTCATTTGGTCACACTTTTAACAGTGTGTCAATAATATGTGCCACTTCACTTGGTGCCAAGTGAAGTGGGACGGAGGGAGTATTTTACTTGAATAATTAGTTAATTTTTAAAAAATTTATGCAAGGTTTATTTAAGCCAATCACTACAAAATAATGTATCTTTATGACGGAGGAAGTGGATAAGAGAGTTGTAGTCTAGTTGTAGTAGGCACTTCTCAATTAAGATTATACGTTTCGAATTTGAGTCACCTTGAATAATATAAAAATTGAATAGAATAAAAATGATGGGACAAATCCAACGAATAAAGCCCAATATTTTAGTCACCAATCTACTCTATTATTGAATGGGTCGACCCAATTGCTACATTGTCAACGGCCCAGCATCGATCGATCGATCTAGCTCATCGTCCGACCCTTTGTGGTCCCGACCTAGCTTTGTCCGACACACAATCACGTACTTGTGCAATTATTATCAAGCCAAAGCAAAAAATCAAGTCGCACTTGGCTATTCAGTCGACCTCGACCTATCAACACGTGTGTCAATCCACGTCGTTATTTGTAACTGTCTCCTACTTTCTCGTAGTCAATTATGCCAACATTATCTCCGTGATCCTAGGGATTCAACGTGATCCTACATCAACGCTATAAATACCCTACAACATCCAATGTGAACGGGTAATGTCTTATTTGCTATTTAAGTAATCACGTTATTCAATTTAGTTTATAAGCCTAATACATATTATCTCATCATCACGCCGGAGGATCTTAGCCGGAGACCAATCCGGCTAGTCGTGTGTTCGTGGTTTCAGGTCTAATTGCTGGAGATCAACCTAATGCTGGACTAAGGCTAATATGGACCGTTTTCTGCATCATCAAGAACTATTGGGTCTGATGTCATAAAACTTGAAAATAAATTAGGGGATTAAGCAAGGACAAATCGGTAATTCCTGTGACATCACTGATGGGGCGACCGCACCAGGGAGGAGGAGCGGCCGCGCAGAGTTTCTGCCATGACGGGGCGATCGCGCGTTAGGCGTTTGGACAAAGAGGGCGATCGCGCCCTAGCCCATTTTGGGTCTAATCACGACAATTTTTGTACAATAATAGAAAACCCTGCATGGTTAGTAATAGTCGGTATAAATAAGTCTTATTCCCTAATAGTTTGTATGATGTAATTTACTAGTGTGATAAATATCAATAATTTTATATGTTACAAGGATTTTCTTGTCTCCTTGTTTCTCTAGATCTAGGGTTTGCACATAGTGGCGGATCTACACCAAATGTTTTTGTGTTGCATGTTCTTTACTAAAAAAAAATTTTGACGCGAAACTAAAATTCAAAATGTTTACATACATAAGAGATAATAGGCTTCACTAGGTACCACTTTACATGCATAAATATAATAGGTTTCACTAGGCGCGAAACATTTGGTGTTGCCTGTTCTTTAAAACAGGTCAAAACTGTTGTGAAATTGGTGCTCTCCGTTTGCAATCAACACAAAGAAATTAACACACCCACACGTACAAGAAAGAAACAATCACACACAAGAACACAAGAGTTGTTTACCCGGTTCATTCACCAACTCGTGAACTACGTCCGGGGGCAATTGCCAAGCCAATATGTTATTAGTCTCTCTAATATGTTGCTACAATGTGTTCTAGGCCGGATTTATGTTTATATAGTAGTACAAAGAAGCCCTAAATCTAATTAAGAAGAGTTGGAATCAAACAAGGAAACAGAACAAAACCCAAAAATACGCCAGGCATTGAGGCGCCCGCCTCAAGGCAGCCATGCGCCCGCCTCAACTTTGGCAATCCTCGGCCACTGTCTCGCCTCGAGGCGCCCGCCTCGCCCCATGCGGCCGCCCGGCGCAGCCCCCATTCCGTGCACAACCGCAACTCGTTTTGACTCCTCCTCGAACCTCACCAACTCCTCCGACTTAGCCCTCCTCTTCCTTGTAGTTTTAGGATCCAAATCCAACAATCTCCCACCGGAGACTAAACTAACAAACATAGAATCACCCATTAACTCCCACCACGGAGTAAAGACCTTCGAACACATTTCCCCCTCATCCATATTGGCTTGACACTACCTCTCCTCTCCTCAAGTAATAAGGCGAGTTGAAACCAAGCGACGTTTCAACCTCCCCATGTTAGATCGTTCTTGCCTCCCCAAATCAGCTTCTACCTTGATTTCTCCCCGCAAGTCTAACTTCGCCTTCTCCCTCCAGACCCACCTTCCTCGCAATGCCTCCCCGTGAAACTTGGACACACCTTGTTCCTTGCATCGACTGTTCTTGGTCTGAATCCGCTCTCTGTTAGGGCCCTTGGACATCCACACCGCGTTGATCAACTTTGTGTCCTCCCCAACATACCGTTTCTTGATGTCTCCCCTTTTTACACCAACAGGCCGGTTCTTAAGCCTCTTACTCCCACCGGAACGAAAAGCGACATTGTAGGTAGAGTACAACGTCTTCCCCTTAACCCCATGAGCCAACACCTTAGCCCCTTTTGTGACTTCCCAAGACCCACCAATGAAAGAAACACCGTATCCTTCACTATCAAGTTGTCCCACAGAAATCACCCTCCTCTTCAAATCCGGAACATGCATCACGTCGTGTAGTTGTAAAACAGTCCCATTAGGTGTCTTCATCATTACATCCCCCTTACCTTTGATCTTCAATGGTTGACCATCACCAAGATAGAGAACCCCAAAATCTCCGGTTTTGTAACGCCTCATTGATTCCGCATCCCCACTAGCATGACAAGAAGCTCCGTAATCCAACACCCAATCTTCACCCGACCGCTCCTCCCCTAGGATTAATACATCACCACCATCATCCACCACGTGCGCACCACCACTTTTTCCCTGACAATCATAACCGATGTGCCCCAATTCACCACAATTGTAGCACTTGACCTTTTTCCCTTAGGTCCACCCCTTTTTCTCTCCACCCTAAGTGCAGCCCCATCTACTGACGATTCTCCCCTTTTCTCCTTCCTTCGCAACTCCTCTTCGCAGGATGAGATCTCTAACCTCCGTATACACCAATGCCGTTTCGACGTACTAATCGTTGTGACAGAACCTCCCAACTATCGTGCAATGACTTTAGAAGAAAACAAGCTAGCACTTCATCGGAGAAAGTAATATCAACACTTTTCAATTGGTCCACCATACCTTTGAAATTGCCGATATGACTTGCCGCCGTCTCGCCCTCTCGACATCTTCGCATTCGCAAACCTCTTTATCAAATGCACCTTATTGATATTCGACGGCTTCTCATACATGTCGGACAGCGTTTGTAGCAACTCCACCGTTGTCTTGGCCTCCATAGCGTTCCGTGCAACGTCGTCTGCTAGTGGCACTCCTTACCGCTCCTAACGCCTTCCGATCCAACACCTCCCAATCCCCTTGTGACATGTCTTCGGGCTTCTCCTTCAAGGGCTTATGA
Organism: Adenophora triphylla var. japonica; assembly: GCA_022495995.1. NCBI lineage: Eukaryota > Viridiplantae > Streptophyta > Magnoliopsida > Asterales > Campanulaceae > Adenophora > Adenophora triphylla. The sequence continues at coordinate 47,024 of JAFEMH010007053.1, forward strand.
AGATCCTTACAATAAAGGTAGTCTTCAATCCTTGTCTTCCAAAACGTGAAATTCACACCGCCGAATTTCTCGATATGGTTCTTCATCTTGACCGCTTCACCAAAATCCCCAAGAACGCGATTCAAAATTAACCAACTAATGAAAGAATTTTGAATCCTCCGAACCAAAGCTCGATACCGCTTGTTGTGAAATTGGTGCTCTCCGTTTGCAATCAACACAAAGAAATTAACACACCCACACGTACAAGAAAGAAACAATCACACACAAGAACACAAGAGTTGTTTACCCGGTTCATTCACCAACTCGTGAACTACGTCCGGGGGCAATTGCCAAGCCAATATGTTATTAGTCTCTCTAATATGTTGCTACAATGTGTTCTAGGCCGGATTTATGTTTATATAGTAGTACAAAGAAGCCCTAAATCTAATTAAGAAGAGTTGGAATCAAACAAGGAAACGTAACAAAACCCAAAATACGCTGCATTGAGGCGCCCGCCTCAAGGCAGCCATGCGCCCGCCTCAACTTTGGCAATCCTCGGCCACTGTCTCGGCCCTTGAGGCGCCCGCCTCGCCCCCCCCATGCGGCCGCCTGGCGCAGTCCCCATTCCGTGCACAACTGCAACTCTGTTTTGGACTCCTCCTTGAACCTCACCAACTCCTCCGACTTAGCCCTCCTCTTCCTTGTAGTTTTAGGATCCAAACCCAACAAAAACGACGTCGTTTTACAAAAAAAAAAAAAAATTTTGTTTGCCTAGGCAACCCCAGACACTACTGTAGATCCGCCCCTGTTTACACAGTTGTGAAATCTTGTGATCAAGAAGTTCGTGAATTAGATTAGAGATTGTATTCGATAATTTCCATTTGATAATAATATTTGCCATCTGCCCGTAGACGTAGCCAAATTGGTGAACCACGTACATCATTGTGTTGTTTGATTAATTTATTTTCTATATTCTACATAAATATGTTATAACATGAACATATGTCGATCCTCTTTTATATAAGAAAAAAATATGACAGGGAGTACATAATTTGGTGAAATCATCAAAATGAAGTAAATTTTGACCACCGCGACCGAAGGTATGAGACTAGTAAAAATTCAGTAGTTGTGTGAAGTCTTGAGCAACTAGGCGGACTTTATACTAATTAATAGATTCATCTAAAATACATTTAGTGCGAAAAACCCATTTTGAACCAACAATATTTGTGCATGCTGGACGCGCATGTTTCGTTTTAACGAAGAGCAAGATTCTCCACATCCATAGCAGCGAGTCAATGAGCATGTTTGACGGTAGAAAAACCTTTTAGGTTCAGCAGTGGTAAGAAGAGAGCTTATGTATGCAGTTTGAGCCATATTAGCAATGCGTTTGGGCCGAAAAATTCCAACCTTATAGCCGAGTTGTCATTGGGTGCCGAATAGGGACTGCCTGCCGGAGGAGGTCGAGCTATCATGCTTAGATACTAACATTCACCCTCACGTATATTCTTGTGAATTTAGTATAGATGTTCAAATGGGCCAATACATATCATTAGTAATTTTTTTTTAAGATAAATGCAAGCAAAAATATTCGAACCCTTAGACCTTGCTAGATCAGACTTTGATATCATGTTAGAACTCTTTTAAAATCTTAAGGTAATAAAAAAGACACCCATAACATATACTATGATTAGATATTAATATATTCCATTGACAATAAATAAATAAAATATAATCACTTTTCTATTCGGGTTTACTCCAAATAATAATCTTATTTCTACATTTGATGATGTACAAATAAATCAAGCAATATGTAATGATTTTTTTAATGGGTGAATACAATACATATCACTGATGATTCACGAGTCACTAAAAATGGCATGTTATAATTATAAATATACCAATTTCGTACCATGTCAAGTGAAGCTTGTTTTTATTATTCCTAACTGGGATATGAGAATCGAATATGAGAAAAATACATGCACTAATAATCTTGTACTTAAAAAACACATGACACTGACACATATAAACAATGGTACTCAAAACAATGGCGCAACCAATTTTTTTTTTTTTACCCAGGTGATCCCAGCTTCGCCGAAGATCTCCCAGGGGGAGAATCGAACCCATGACCTTTCGACAGGGAGGCAGATTAGCATACCACAGGATCAGGAGAACTTAGGTAGGTAGGAGTTGAGTTATTTTCATCAAGTAAAAGGGGGCATAAAAAATTTAGTGTTTTTTTTTTCCTTCACAAAAAAGGGTAAATTTTAATAAATATTTTTTTTTCATGTTAAATCGTAACATTATACAAAATATTTTTATAATTATTATTTCTTTCGATTTAAAATATACTCTTTCCGTCTCAGCTTAAGCTTTACCAATTACCCAAAAGGGCGTCCCGTTATAAGCTTCATCTTTCTTAAAATGAAAAAGGTTTATTAATATTCTATTGAGTATATCTACCAACTTTTCTCTCTCACACATTTAAATTATGGGTCACACTTGTCATATCCACTAACTTCTTTCCTCTCACAATCCTTCTCCCACTCCCATTATTTTTTAATATATATATTGCTTTCTTAATTTGCATGCTTCACCAAAATGATGAAACTTAACCAGAAACGGAGAGAGTATTGTTTATCATGACAGATCTTGTAGAATTTGGATTCTAAGTTTAATTATTAGGTCAGAGCCCTTTAATTTCCTCTACGCAACTACGCAACATGGTAGCATTCTCGAAATAATTATTGACCAAAAATCGCTTCTAGCTTAACGAATTGCACTGGCCTCCAAATTAGATATGTCCAAACGGTTTCGGTTTCGGTTTTCGATTTCGAAATCGTCGGTTTCCGATTCTCAAATAGCCGGAACCGTATTCGAATCATATTAATCCGGTTCCCGGTTCCTGGTTCTATCCGCCGGTTTCGGTTTCAACGGTTCCACCGGTTTCATCACCATCTAACTTTTTTTTTTTTTAAATCTAAACCTCCTAAGACAGTAAAGACGCTAACCAATCTGTTTTTTTTTTTTTTTCACTTGGGGAATATGTTTTTGGAAAAAATGAGAAGTGGACAAAATTTGGTTAGTATATTATTAAAGATAGAATAAAAATTCTAACAATATTTTTAGAATTTAAATAAAACAACACTACACTACAAATACAAATACTAAATAAATGCTAAATATTACATTTAACTTACATTGAGTTCCTGTTCCCGATTTCGGAACCGCCGGTTCCCGATTTCGCCGGTTCCTCGGTTCCCAATATGGTGGATTCGTATTCGAACCGTTTCAATCCGGTTCCCTGTTACGTTCGGTTCCCGGTTCCGGCGATTCCCGGTTCTCGCCGGTTCCCGGTTCCGGTTCTACCCGCCGGTTCCGTTGGTTTCCGGTTCTATTTGGACATGTCTACTCCAAATACTATTATACAACAAAGAGGGAAAGAGAAACTACAAATATCGTGTATGAGATTAACACGATGCTATAATTTTTGTTGAAATAAGTATTTTCAAAACATTTCTCAAATTATTATTTGTTCATATAAAAATTTATTTATTCTTTTTAGTTTGTCAAATTTATTTGTTAATGCGTTGATAATACGGGGGGTAACGCTAGTTTCGAAATAAAGATAAAATCTGGGGAGAAACGCGTTTCTCCGTCGCGTATAGAGAAACGGGGCAACGTTTGTCGCGCGACATACTTAGCCACAACAACTGGATATCACTTTCATCAGCTCGATATCCGTAACATTGAATATGGATATCCGTAAGCTTTGAAAAGGATATCCGTAAAAATATTTGGTTTCGGATATCACTTTCATCGCTTACGGATATCCATATTCAATGTTCTCGATATCCGTGTTTTCGGAAAGGATATTCGTAAAATATTTAGTTTCTGGATATCACTTTCATAAGTTTCTGGATATCCATATTCAATGTTCTGGATATTCAGAAACTGATGAAAGTGATATCCAGAAACTGGCTAAGTATGTCGCACGACAAACGATGCCCCGTTTCTTCATACGCGACGAAGAAATCTGTAGACTGACTCCGAAATAAAATCCATGAGATTGAGATAGGGTCTGAATGATGCCGCTTAATAGGAGTGTAGACCTGATTAATCAAACAAGATTCCTATGTTGGAATATTTTATGGACTTTACATATACTAGTATAATAAATAAAGTCTTTGGGCACATAGACGTATGTGCACTATAATTAATTGTATATGTCACATTAAATATTAAAGTATTTGGGCCTAATAAAGTGATCTACTAAAGTTGAAGGGGACCCAAGTCATCTTTTATAAGTATGGGATCTATAATTAATATGTGTAGATACCTAAGGGGCCTAGTTGTTAATCTATAATGGGCTGACTAACATACTAGGTCATTATAAATATAGGGTTATGGTCCCCAATTGACCTACCTAGGTTTTATTCTCTTGATTTCCATTATCAATTGAATTCCAAGAACCCTAAGGGTGTGTTTGGATACATCAATTCCATAACTTGGAATTGGAATTGGAGCATGAAATTTCAATTCTTTTGTTTGGATGTTAAAATGAGGATAGAATTGGAATTGAATTATAATTCTAATAACCCCAATTCCATAAAATCAATTCCACGGTTAAATTAAATAATTAGAAAACCAATTCCATCGCTTCAACGCCAATTCAAAATTACGGGGAGATTTTTTTAGGTCGTCGCTCGTTGTCTCCATCCTCCCCAAGCCCCGATCCCCTCCAAGCCGCATCGAAGAGGCGGATGCTCCATAGTTGGATCTCTCCTCTCCGTTGTTGGATCTCTCATTTTCTCTGATTTCAATCTCTCAACCGGTAAGTTCATCGATCCCATATCTTTATTTCTCACTCCCTCTCTCTATAGCCATCGTTTTTGTTATTTGACATTTCTTGACATTTCTTATGCTAGAGAATTCTTAATATTAGTCCTTTTATGCTAGTGAGGTCAACAACATTCTGCTCAAATTTGTAATTAGATTTCTGTAAGTAGATTGAATGTCGTTTTTGAGTGTTTGCTAAGATCGACTTGTTTTTAATTTGTTTATGCATCTGTTTTGAGGATGATGTGATGATGTTTACTTGCTTTACCTATTTAATATTTGATTCGTGTTTGTTTGTTTGTTAGAGATTGTTGCTATGCTTACACCTTTAGTGCAGAGTAAAAAGATGTTGATTTTCTGTATTAATCCTATTTTCTATCATGAGACAACATTCTGTTATTGTTTTTCTTTGTTTTGAGCAGCTTCTGTATGATGTCTGATAAGAAGTCCTTTTTTGTTTCCTCTGTTGTTAATCTATCTTAATTAATAATTTAAGTATGTGTTTTTTCAGTGGAAGGAGATCTTTTTATTTTTTGTTTTAGCTTTGGTAGCTGTTTTGGGGCTCAGTGTTATGCTCTCTGTTTGGTATTTTTCCCAACTCCAGTCAAAAGATTTACTCCTAGCCCTCTTTGATTCTTGAGTTCATCTTTGCTCAGATAAGAATGGGACTGCTCACAAGTACACAGTAAGATTGTCCCTGCTTTTCCTGGAGTTTTCTTGTCCACCAACTGTTTGAAGAAATTCCTGTGAGGAGTTCATTAGACTAGAAGATGAGAATCTTGAGCAGTTTTTGCAAGAAATAAGAAACCTAATTTGTTTCTTTTCTGATGTGAGAAAAATAATGAAATTCTTGAGTAGTGTAGGGCTTGGTTTGAGTGTTGTTTTTGGGTGCCTTTTGTTGGCTCTTGTTGCTTAGCTTTACTATTTGCTATGGTGGAAAAAGAGGATTACCAACAGAGAGGTTCAAGATGATTATAGCAGTCCATCTAGAGAGCTTTACTATTTAGACAACATTTTCTGTATATGTTTAAACAACACGTTAACATTTTCTCTAATGCATCTATGGAAATGATTGGTCAGTAGTAGTAATTATCTGTTTTTTTATTGTGTTTGTTCTTGTTTAGGTTCATCCTGATGCTGCCCCTTATAGGACAAGAATTGTTATTGACAACTGGGAAGACATTTGTCAATTGTTTGCTCAAGACCGTGCTAATGGTGAGGGTGCTCAAACAGCAGCAGAAGTAGAATTAGAAATGGAAGCGAACCAAGAGTCTTTTGACTTAGAGGAGACCATTGGGACCACCGAGGGAAACGTGAGAAGCTTAGAAGATGATGATATGCATTCACTCGGAGGGGAAAGTAGACAAGGAAAGTCCAATGCCTCATCATCATCTATTTCTCGCCCCAAAAAGCGGAAGCATAGTGGTTCCCAAGCATTATACGATGTACTCTCTCGTATGGCGGAATCTCTTGACCGCTTCATGAACTCTGACGCTCCTAAAGCTACTGCACAAATGGTGTTGGACGAGTTGTCTAAAGTGGAAGATTTGAATCAGACCATGCTTTTGAAAGTTGTTGATCTATTCATGAATGATCAAAGGAAATTTGAGACGTTGGCCGGCCTTCCAAATGAGTTGAAGGCATAGTATGTTTTGATGCAACTTGATCTTGTGTAATGGTGTTTATTATTTTATTAAAATTATGTGGTTCTTTATTTCCATGGGTGGTTAAACTTGTTGATCATAGTAACGTTACTTGTTAGTTAAACTTGTTGATGGTAGTAAATTTAGTTGTTGGGAGAATAGTAATATTAAATTGTTAGCTTTTTATTTTATGTTTATGAAAATTGAAACTTGTTTGATTATTATATTTTTATTATTATTTGAAACATTGATTTTTTATTATATATATATTTTTTATAATTTAGTTTTATATTAAAATGTGTTAGTTTTTTGTATTTTATGCTCTATTGTAGGGAATATAAGAGGAAACACATATAAGTGACAAATTCATTTTCGTTAGACTTTATGATACCCAAACAATAGAATTGGAATTGTAAATCAATTCTAATGGAATTCTATAGATTAGCCAAACAATATAATTGAAGCTCTATGAAATTCGAATATGTTGAAATTCAATTCCATAAAATTGTGATTCCAATTCAATTCCAATTATGTGTATCCAAACACACCCTAAGGATCAATTGGAAGACAATAATCGTTCATCAAGTCTTCATCAAAGGATTCTCAAAATATTGCTATGGATTCAGGTTTGTCTATCGTTCCATAATCTTTGATAACATGAAGCATGATTGTCCTAGAATAAATATTCTGCATCATTCTAGGGTTTATGTATAATTAATTCCATCAAGTGGTATCAGAGCCATAATCTTGCTTTGTTATTGGGATTATTTGAATCGAATCTATTATTATATTGTGCCTCGGCCGAGAGAATGAATTCATTCTAATGAAACCTGTGGATATCAACCCAAAAGACGAATCGATAAATATGGTCATGGCTGGGATATCTCCACATATATGTACTATATGCCTTAAGACTATTTTCTATTCATATTATCAATTTCTCATATGTTATGTACAGATGTACATATAAGTTTCTGTGTTAGTTAATATTGGAAGTAAAGAGTGATTGAACACAACCTCCGTTTTTCGTTTGCGGTCAGAAGCGTGGCGTCGGCCATAGCTTATATTACTGTTTTGATGAATTTGTGTGTGAAATTATGTGTTATTTGATTTGCAATAATTGTGTGTTAATTTGGATTAAGTAAATATTATTTATTGAAATTATTGTTATGGACTTAATAATTTTAAATTTCAATAATAATGTTTAATTTATGTCCATGTTTGAAATTACTTTGGGTTCGTTTATTCGAACACATCTTGTATTTTATGTTATTAAATTTTCATAGCATGTTACCAAAGTAACCTCTCCTATGAAATTTTTTAATTTAAAATACATGATTATTTGAAGTTTTTAGCGTGTTTGTTTTTCATGCGGGTAATGGTCGGCCCAAAGGAAGGCTATTATCTGACAGAAATTCAAATTCGTTTGTGGAGATAAATATGTAACAGTTATTAAGTGTCCATGTGAATATTGAGTCGGTCCAAAGAAAGGCTTGATATTTGACAGAATTTTACTGTTAATATTTGATTTCTACATCAAGAAAATCACTTGCAAGTTAATTTTCTATCCAAAGATTAAAATTAATGTTGCGTCGATTTTCTTGTAATGGGATAATTTTAATTTCAAACATTTATCTGCTTAAAGTTACATGTGAGCTTATTTGTTTTATTTTTGTTCTCTATTCAGTTAATTCATCGCCTTCTAATGTATCTCGCTAACATCAACTCGATTCCCATGTTGAATGGGATGAATTTTAAGAGCTGGAAAGAAAATGTGCTGATTGTTAAGGAGTTATGGATCTAGACCTTCGCACTAAGGAGCCAAAACTCCGCCGACCCGACTAGCACGAGTACATCTCAAGCTAAGAAGGATATGGAAAAGTGGGAACGCTCAAATCGCATGTGTCTTATGATCATGAAGAAAAGCATCCCAGAATCATTCAGAGGCGATATAGATGATGAGAAAGTTGCAATGACGTTCCTTACAGAGCTTGAAAAGCGTTTTGCTAAAAATGAAAGGGCAGAAACAAGCACGTTTTTGCGTAATCTTGTTGCCATGAGGTATAAAGGTAAAGGGAACGTGCGTGAGTACATTATGGAGATGGCCAATTTGGCATCTAAACTTAAGGCTCTCAAGTTCGAGCTGTCGGATGACATGCTTGTTCATATGGTTTTGATCTCTCTTCCACCACAGTTTGGGCAATTTGAAGTAACATTCAATTGCCAGAAGGAAAAGTGGACTCTTAATGAGTTTATTTCACTGTGTGTGCAAGAGGAATCAAGGTTAAAGTATGAAAAGACTGAGAGTGCTCACTTTGCGGCTTCCTCTTCGGGCTATAACAAGAAAAGGAAGGCTAAAGAAACTGCGGTCAATGAGCCAAAGAAAAAGCAACATAAAGTATTGAAGGGACAAGCTAAGGATTTAGCAACGTCAACGTCCAAGGGACAAGATAAGGATCCAGGTTGTTTTTTCTGTAAGGAAATGGATCATATGAAGAGAGATTGCCCTAAATATCACGCATGGCGTGTAAAGAAAGGTATATCTCTTGCTTTTGTTTGTTCTGAGGTTAATTTGGTTTCAGTGCCTAGACACACTTGGTGGTTAGATTCTGGTTCTTCTACTCACATCAGTGTGTCTATGCAGGGTTGCCTGAACTGCCGAAAGCCAAGTGATGCTGAAAGATTCATCTATGTGGGGAACGGCAATTCTATTGAAGTTGAAGCAATCGGAACTTTTAGATTATTATTAAAGTCTGGATTTTATTTAGATTTGTATGAGACACATGTTTTACCGTCTTTTAGACGGAATTTGGTTTCCATTTCAGTTTTGGACAAAGAAGGATTTACTTGTTCATTTGCAAATGGTGAATGTCGTTTCTCATATAATTCTAAGTTTATTGGATCTAGTACTTTATCGGTTTATGATAATCTTTATATGTTGGATACTGTTGCTTCATATCATGAAAACCTGCATGTGGAAACACGTGGTACTAAACGCAAATTTACTAACAATAATTCCATGTCATTATGGCACAAGCGATTAGGACATATATCAAAACAGAGAATGCAAAGGCTTGTGTCAGACGGAATTATTGAAACACTTGACAAATCAGATTATGAAATATGTGTTGAGCGTATTAAGGGAAAACAAACAGACAAAAGCAAATTAAAAGCTGAGAGAGCTATGGATGTTTTGGAATTAATTCATACGGATATATGTGGACCGTTTCCTACACCCTCGTGGAATGGTCAAGAATATTTCATTACATTCATAGACGATTACTCTCGTTATGGTTACCTATATTTGATCCATGAAAAATCACAGGCATTGGATATGTTCAAAAAGTTTAAGGCCGAGGTTGAAAATCAACATGGCAAAACAATAAAAGAAAGTCAAATCGGCGTGGTGGTGAATACTATGGCGTAAATGACGGATCGGAGTGAACAACGTCCTGGGCCTTTTGCTAAATACCTAGAGGAGTGCGGTATCGTCCTCGGTACACCATGCCAGGCAAACCTAGCATGAATGGTGTTCTTTGAAAGACGAAATCGAACTTTACAGGAAATGGTGAGAAGTATGGTTAGTCATACTACTTTACCAGACTCACTATGGGGAGAGGCATTAAAGACTGCAGTTTATCTCCTTAACAGGGTACCCACAAAGGCTGCTAACAAAACCCCTTATGAACTATGGACATGCAAGAAACCTGTATTAAGGCATTTACACATTTGGGGATGTCCGGCTGAGGCTAGGCCTTACAGGCCTAACGAAAAGAAGTTGGACTCAAGGACCTAGTAGTTACTTTGTTGGTTACTCAAAGGTCAAGGGGCTTTAAGTTTTACGATCCCAAATCCAGAAATTTTTTTGACACGGGAAATGCTCAATTCTTTGAGGATGTTGAGCTTGTGGGGGGACAAGTTAGAGATGATTTTGTCTTTGAAGAGGTTCCGGTTACCATTCCTCTTCCTACAATTGTCCTTGACCATGATTTGGATCTCAATCCTGATGTGGTTCAAGAACAAAATTTGGATCAAGAAGACATTGTCAATATCCCTCTAGTTGTCCATGAGGAACAAGCTCAACAACCTCAAGAACAAGTGCCTTTAAGAAGATCCACTAGAGAGACGAAGTGCCATTTCGGATGATTACTTGGTATTTCTAAGTGAACAAGAGGTAGACATTGGTCAATTGGAAGATGATCCAATCAACTTTTCGTGAGGTCATTGGTAGTTCTAACTCTCAAAAGTGGATAGTCGCTATGGATGATGAGATTAAATCAATGAAAGACAATGATGTATGGGATCTTGTCCCATTGCCAGAAGGAGTGAAACCTATTGGTTGCAAATGGATATTTAAAACCAAAAGGGATTCACAGGGCAATGCGGAAAGACATAAGGCACGTCTTATCGCTAAAGGGATTTACTCGAAAGAAGGAATAGATTATAAAGAGACTTTCTCTCCGGTTTCTTCGAAAGACTCTTTTAGAATCATTATGGCATTAGTGGCACATTATGACCTAGAGTTACATCGGATGGATGTTAAGGCTGCGTTTCTTAATGGAGACATTGAAGAAACAATTTATATGGTGCAACCGTAAACCTTGGTTTCAAAAGATTCAAAGGATATGGTATGCAAACTCAAGAAATCCATCTATGGACTCAAACAAGCATCCCGTCAGTGGTATTACAAATTTCATCAAGTTGTATTGTCATTTGGTTTCACGACAAATACAGTTGATGATTGTGTCTACCACAAGTTCAGTGGGAGTAAATATATTTTTCGGTTTTATATGTGGATGACATCCTACTAGCCACAAATGATACGGACTTCGCATGAAACTAAGAGATTTCTCTCAAAGAAATTTGAGATGAAAGATCTGGGAGATGCATCTTTTGTATTAGGAATTCAAATACACATAGATCGTTCTCGAGGTATTCTTGGATTGTCACAAAAGAGTTACATCGATAAGGTACTTAAGAGATTTGGCATGCAGGATTGTAAAATGGGTGACACCCCAATGGCTAAAGGTGACAAATTCAATCTTGCTCAGTGCCCCAAGAATGAGATTGAATCTGAGGAAATGAATGGCATCCCTTATGCTTCGGCTATAGAGAGCTTGATGTATGCTCAGGTTTGCACTCGCCCAGACCTAGCATTCATAGTTGGTGTTTTAGGCAGATACCTTAGCAATCCTGGAAAGGATCATTGGATAGCAGCCAAGAGGGTCATGCGTTATTTACAGAGAACAAAGGATTATATTCTCACTTACAGAAAGTCGGATAGACTTGAGATCATTGGGTATTCGGATTTCGACTTTGCTGGATGCCAAGATAGTCGTAAGTCTACTTCGGGCTACGTTTATCTACTTTGTGGAGGAGCAGTTTCTTGGAAGAGTGTTAAGCAGACACTTGTTGCTACTTCCACGATGGAGGCAGAGTTTGTGGCGTGTTATGAGGCATCAAATCACGCAATTTGGTTGCGAAATTTTATCACTGGGCTGCGCATATTAGGTGGCGTTGAAAGGCCATTAAAGTTATTTTGTGATAATAAGTCGGCAGTTATGTATTCTAATAACAACAAGAGTTCGTCTAAGTCTAAGCACATAGACATTAAGTATCTTGCTGTTAAGGAACGGATTCAGAGTGGACAGATTTGTATTGAGCATATTGGGACTAACTCCATGGTCGCGGATCCGCTACTAAGGGTGTAACACCGAAGGTTTTTCACGAGCACACTGCTTGTATGGGTGTTGTATCACTAGAGTATGCTTAGATTGAGTGGGAGTTTTGTATTTTGCTCTTACATTTATTGTTATAAGTATATTTGGTTTTTCAGTTTTGGTTAATAAAGTTATTTTGCACTCTGAATATTTGGTTGATCTCAAAATAAGGTTGGACCAGTTGAGAATAGACATGTGAAGATCACATTACATGTTATTCCATGCTACACATCCATACTTGATCCATGTCATTTAGTTGAGTTAATATATGTGACCACTGATGGGTCTAGTTGCGCTAATAGTGACGAAAACCTCTTTGATCCTTATGTTGATTTGACTAATGGACCGGATTGGTTTAAGATGACGCAATTTGGTAAAGCATTGCTGTTAAGGTTTATAATGTGATATGAAATTAAACTAAGGTATTATACTATGTACATGTGTAAGTCCAAGTGGGAGATTGTTGGAATATTTTATGGACTTTACATATACTAGTATAATAAATAAAGTCTTTGGGCACATAGACGTATGTGCACTATAATTAATTGTATATGTCACATTAAATATTAAAGTATTTGGGCCTAATAAAGTGATCTACTAAAGTTGAAGGGGGCCCAAGTCATCTTTTATAAGTATGGGATCTATAATTAATATGTGTAGATACCTAAGGGGCCTAGTTGTTAATCTATAATGGGCTGACTAACATACTAGGTCATTATAAATATAGGGTTATGGTCCCCAATTGACCTACCTAGGTTTTATTCTCTTGATTCCCATTATCAATTGAATTCCAAGAACCCTAAGGATCAATTGGAAGACAATAATCGTTCATCAAGTCTTCATCAAAGGATTCTCAAAATATTGCTATGGATTCAAGTTTGTCTATCGTTCCATAATCTTTGATAACATGAAGCATGAATATGTATAATTAATTCCATCATCCTAAGACTGTGAGCAATGGTAGAATGAAAAGTGGGTTGAAAGTTCTTTCAACTAACTTAGGTTGGATGAAATGGTGAGTAGAAACTTTTCATCCGGATTGAAACAATTTCTTTGGCTTTTTTTTTTTTTTTAAGCTGCCACGTATCAAGATTTTATTGATCCGTACTTTATTATTTTTTCACCCAATTATTTAAGCTCAATTATCTCATAATAAATGATTTAAAAATAAAAAGAAAAATTCACCAAAATTCATCATTTTTTTTCCTACAAATTGATATAAGTTTCATTTGATTTGTACACAAAAAAAAACACTCATTTTTTAATTTGAGCTGAATTGTCACCTAGTAAATTAATTTTTTTTTATTTTCTTTTTCACCAAAATTCATCATTTTTTTTCCCTTCAAATTGATATAAGTTTCATTTGATTTGGACAAAAAAAAAAAAAAAAACACTCAAATTGATATAAATGGTTCTAATTGCGATTTCGTAACATAAATTTGGGTTTTTTGTTTGAATCGGATACGAATTCGTGTGCCTAAAATTTGAAATTGTCGGCGTGTGTTTCGTATGAACACATACGAGTGGTCACCAACATCTCGTGTATGAACAATACACGAGATACACCCTGATTCATTTCGTGTATTGTTCATACGAAATGTATTAGTAAATATCGTTTATTTAAACACGACACATCATATAATAAAATAAAAATTAATTATAAATAAATGTGGTAGGTTATATGATATTGTATGATGTTGGTTCAATCTTATATGTAATCATTGTTTGTTTTCCAACTTATTATATAACAAGAAACATATAATCTTGATTAACAAATATGATAATTTCAAATATATAATCTTGAGTAGTTGGTATTCCTCTAATGTACAACTTATCATTAACCTCGTTTATTTTTTTTTAATTTTTTTCTAGATTCTAGATGGCATTTAAAGTGTTTTTCATCTACATGAGTTTCCTCCAAATCCAAATGGAAATTGAGTTACAAATATGTGTCATTATTTAGGGTTTTTAGGATTTTATGTGTCCCGATCTTGTGAAAAATGGTATACGGCTACCTCGTTTAATTTTTTTTAATTTTTTTCTAGATTCTAGATGACATTTAAAGGGTTTTTCATCTCTATGACTTTATTTATAATCATTTATTAGGTGATTATAAATAAAGTGGTATCACTTAAATGTGATAGGTTATATGATATTGTATGATCCAATATGACGTTTGTTCCTTGTCATGTATAAGTGTATAAATTTTGCTCAATTAACAACACAATTCAATAATATAACATAGCATATGCGTATCATTAACATCGTGTTGCAAATCATCGAAGAACATCTTCATTTTGATATGTCGTATGGATATACACGATATTAGGACATCTTATCGTGTGGTTGTGTACGACATTAATGACAGAGTAAATTTAAATTTCGTATAATTTCATACGACCTAATATTTTACACAATTAGTTTATGTCGTGTAAAAGTACACGAAATAAAGGCTTCCTGTCGTCCTTTCGCACACGACACGCGAAGGGTAGTTTGGGCATTATTGGTGGCTTGTATGTAAGGTGCCTTGTATATAGAATTTACCGGGTAAATGAAATATTAGGTGGTTGAAAAAAAGTGTAAAAAATGTTAAATGAAATGGGGAAGTGGAATAAAACGACTGTGGGTACTTGAGAGCGACTCGCATAACGCAAAGAATTGTCAGTAGCATAACCTCAACTCTACTTATTCTTTCTCTTCCTTAATTAAGGGTTTTTGCTCTCATTCAAGATTTTCAACATCCAATTTTCCTCCAATTTCATTTCGGCACCTTTTGTTTTCCAGTTACCCACTATCAAAATTCATAGATAAACGAAATTTCCCTTTCCTTTTTTCTTTCTGGGCAAGTTCCAATTTGTTTGGAATTGGAGCTATGGACTCTCAGGTTCTTGTTGCTCTTGCACTTTCACTTGTGGGTGGCTTAAGTACATCTCTTGGTGAGTGATCATACGTTAACTTTGTAAATTTGACTGATGTTTGACTTGTACTCCGTATAACCCAATTGGGTTTTGTTTGGATTGCTTATAAGTTCAAATTTTGTGGTTTCTTTTGTAGAATTTGGCTACCCTTTTTGACCTTTGGTCATTCAGTTTCATATGTTTGATAGCTGAAAATTTGCTATCCTTGTCAATAATGTGATTTATCAAATATAAAGGGAACTGCTATAGAAGTTTAATTTTAATATGCTCCATCTTTTACACAATTGGTGTGTCCGTGTACTGCACATGGAATTCAATGTTTTGGAACTCTGTGACTAAATTAATCTCTAATCTAGAAGGAAGCATTTTGGTAGCTATTTGTGTCTTCACATTTCACCTGTGGACGTTTTGGATAATTGGATCTCTTTTGGTGAAGAAAAAGTTTTGATGGCTTCATTTGAATGTTTGGAGCAAGATGAGTGAAAATGGTTTCAATATACTAAAATTGAATGATTTTCTGTTCCACTAGGTACATGTGTTAAGGCTTGTGACTGAATGTTGTGGGGGGGGGGGGTTCCGTTATTGCAACTTTCTTGGAGGGTAATGGTGAAGATAGGATTTTTCTTAAAAGGGGTTCAGAATTATTTTAAGGGTGGAAAATTACATGACGGATTCTATGTTGGGTTTGATGCCATCTAACTTAGGAATGCCAAAATTAGTGGATTAAATGGGCAATGAGGTAATTCCTGTGACTGTGGCATGGCCGTGCGTTATGATTAGCACGCCCGTGCCAACTCAAGGGATCTGGGGCAAGAGTTTCTGGACAAACGGGAGCGCGCGCTCCCATGTAAGGGTAGCGGCCGCACCCAAGGTCAGGAATTTTGGCACGATCGTGCTCCCCTAAGGACACGCCCATGCACGACTCTTTTGGGTCGGATCAGCGGCTGTTTTTGTGCAGGGTTTTCTTAGGAATAGGCAATATAAATACACCCTATTCCCTAGCAGTTTTATTTATGTAATTCCTATTGTGATAGAAATCAATAATTCTAGGTGTTTCAACGGTTTTCTTGCTTCTCTGTTTTCTCTAGATCTAGGGTTTGCGCAGTTTTGAATTCTTGTGATCAAGAATTCGTGCATCATATTAGAGATTGTATTCGGTGATTGCCAGTTGATAATAATATTCTTGCCCTCTGCCGGTGGACGTAGCCAAGTTGGTGAACCACGTATATCGTTGTGTTGTGTGATTGATTTATTTTCTGTCTTTTATATCATTTGGTGTATTAGGATGCTTAGATGGTAAGGCTTCAATTGCAGGTTGGAATCATTGAAGAGATTGAGATTGAACGTTGAAGTGGATTTCTCTTGCATAAGGTTCTATGTGGGGACTTTGTTTTCTAAGCTCCCATATGGATTGTGCCTTGCCGTGCTGAGTGTATGCCAGTCGAGTGGTGTATTTTCATTGAAAGAATTGCAATTTTGCTTGGTATTGAAGGAAAATATGTTGTTGGGTTAGAAATCTTGAGTCCGTGTCTGTGCCATTGTCGGTGTTGTGCCAGGCTGAAATGAAGTTCGAGGTTCATTTCTCTTTGAGAAATAGTGGTGGTAAATTTGGTGCCTTGTTTGCAGGACCTACTACTTGTTAGTGGAGCCTTTATATCCAATCAGATTAATAAGTGCCGAATCACATTACTATTTTGTAATTATGGGCGTAATGCACTACTTTTTCTTTGAATAAAATTGTCTTCTATTTGTTTGCTCTTTGCGTTATCATGGAAATGGAATTGGTCACCTCACTGTCACAAGTATATGCAATAGAAGACGTCCATGGAAAAATAATTTACAACTGCCCAATGAAGGATGGAAGTAGCATAATTTCCATATCTAGTTATGCAGAAATATAATATTTCATTCCCACAAATGTTGTGCATATGAAATGAAATCTGTGGTTTTGTAATATTTTATAGCTACTTTCCGTAGGCTGTTTGTCTGGAGGGGCTTGGTCCTGACTCAGATTTTTTGATTTTTTCATGCCTTAATTATATTTTCAAGTTGACAATTTCTCAGTCACGGCGGCTTCTGCATACTAATTATTGTGGCTTCTGATGAATAGGTGCACTATTCGTTGTTCTTAATCCAACCCCAAATTTGAAGATGCTTGGGCTTTTACAGGTGATGCTCATTCTTTATTATTTTATTTTTAAATCGGTACGTTTCCTTTCTCACGCTATTGAGTAAATCATATGGCTGGATCTGCTAAAGATTTCCTGGCATTGAACTTCTTGATTTATCATAGTTTTTTTGAATCCATAGTATAAATAGGTCTCTTGGACAATTTTCTTCTTATAATACGTATTTTGTGATTCTTCATGTATCATCAATATCTTGCACTTGGTTTTGGTTTTGGTATAATAATGATTATTCAGTGCAAAAATTCTGCAAAACAAGCTTCTTATATTTGTTGCCAATGTGAAAACTCTTGCTCACGAAAATGATAAGGGCAAAAAAAAAAAAAAAAAAAAAAAAAAAACTCTATTGGGTTTTAAAAGGATATCTGTGGCTGTTTTAAGTGTAAAGTCTCTTTTGTGCAGGGTTTTGCTGCAGGCCTTATGCTGAGCATATCTTTCTTTGATTTGGCACATAATGCTATCAACTCCATTGGGTTTTTAAAAGGAAATCTGTGGGTGAGCCATTTGTCTTTTCATAGCTGCGGTAAATTACGAAATTTCCATGTTCACATCATTTCACGAGTTAATCACCAGCCACTGGCTACAGTTTTTTTCAGGTGTCATTTTCTTTGCTGTCATTGCCAATTTCATTCCAGAACCAACACTTGCACCGGTTCCAGATGTGAAAAGTAAAAAGGTATCTAAATGTCTTCACTCATCATTGAAGAGATAGATTGTGGTACTATATTTGCTTAATCTGCATAAATAATTTGTCTTTCTTAGTCTGGTGTTAATGATAAATAACAGTTCAATTGTCACGTGGGAACAGAAAAGCAGTATTGAAGGGAGAAAGGACAGCATGAAGAAGCATCGGCGTCAAGTTTTGTTTAGTGGAATTATAACAGCAGTAGGTCAGATCACTTTCTTGATTTGCCTTTTCCTCTTAGTGACCAAGTTTCAGATTATTGTATGAAACTATCTGAGCAAGTCCACTGGATGTTGGAGAGTTTCACCAGTCAAGTCCGATCCATGCTTTGATGCGGCTGTAGATTTGAACTCTTTAAAGTTTAGCACTTCTTGATTAGGATGGTAGATAATAGATATCTGTGCAGAGGCTGAAGGAGTATCTAAATTGCATTCAACTGTCAAATCTAAAAAAGAGAACAACTAAAAGAGCCTCAATTTTATGATCATAATTCATTAGACGAAAACTATGCAAGTTCATTTCTGAGTAGATTCTTGTTGTTACAAATTACTCTCATATTTGAATTTGAATTTAGAGCGGGCGGGAAACTGGGAAATGAATGTTCATTTGGTCAATTTGTTGTAAGAAAGTTTCCTTAAAAGGAAATGTGTTACTCTTTAATGGGACTGCCCAAAAAGGAAATGGCCCAAAAAGGAAAACACACCTCTTTTGTTGGGGAGGAAGTAATGAATAGACCGAGTCTTTATTTCTGAATTTCCTTTTAATCTTTTGGGTGCATTCTATTTAAACTTTTTCACATTATGAGATGGGAAGCCGAAAGGTTTATGCCTTGAGAATAAGGAGCTGCATATTGAGGGCTGAATTTCTATAGTTAATGCTTTCGCCTAAAAGACGTCACCACACACAGCACCAGATTAGTGTGTTCACCTATAAGTCCTTATGGTATGGCCATTGTCGTCTTGCCATTGTTGTTCTTGGAAAAATGTGTGTTTACTTATAAGCCCTTAGGGTCATTGTCATCTTTCCATTGTTGTTATTGAAAAAATATTGTCACCAGAAATACCATAATTACAAGTGGTGAATGTTTCGGAACATATGATAGCAAGCACCTTTATAGTTATTATCTCCAAGGATCTACAAATATTGATCAAATGCTCAAGTACAGTAAAATATTCTTGACAATTAGCCTCTGTGTAGTCCCCCCCAAAAAAAAAAAAAAAAAAAAGGAATTTGTCTTTAAGGTATTCTGGCACAACTTTCACATCCCATCTCCGTCGTGAAGCCCAGATTTTGGTGTATGGGGATCAATATTATTGAAGAGTAGAAAATTAGATGTTGGTATTTGAATTTGGCTTAGATAGAGGGTAAAAATACCAACTGTGGAATTTTCCCCAAGTCAATGGGGGTTAACATTGATAAATTACCTTTTTTAATAGGAAAATAACCAGATTTTGAAATTCTAAGGTAGTAAAATCCCCATTTTTATACTATCTTAAGGGGTCACTGAGTGGCTTCACTACCGTCCCATCTGCAATACCTTTTGCAAAGTACATTCAAGCAGGTCTTATATGACTTGATACATACTGGCATAACAATATCGATGTTACATATGAAGGGTGAAGATAATTAAATCTTTTCACCCCTTTAGCTATTAAAAGTTTGTGCTTGTATTTTTCTGTTATGACATATAGCTCTATCTTGCTTGTAAGTTACAGGAATAAGCCTGCACAATTTTCCAGAGGGGATGGCAGTTTTCCTCGGATCTATGAAGGTGCTCTTTTTTGTACTTTTTGATTATTTTTCCATATTATTATAATTGACTTTGAGACATGAGAAAAATCCAGCTAATTCTTTTTATGTGAAACCAAATGTGTTCTTGTTATAAGTGTATAACTAGTAAAGCAGGGGCATACTTGTGCATTAATAATAAATTTTGGGCTGTATGCATATATATCTCTCCTAACCAGATTGGGTTAAGGCTTTTTATATGCTTTCTCTTTGTAATTCAATTAAAAGTTATCAAGCAACCACATTAGAAACATTGTATATTGTGTTTCTTTTCGGCTGGAATCTTAAAATGATTTATGATTAGTTGACCCTATGGGTTGACTAAAGATATTGTTATTTTCTTAAAAGGCCATATTTATCTTTTCGCATACTAGTATGTCCATTAGCTTCATTCTCGTAAAAACATTTTTAACTTGCTTGATAGCAGTTAAGCTCAATATCATTTTTAAGTTGTAGGATATGAACTGGTTTATTCTTTTGCTCTTACAAGGAGTCATCCCTCCACAAAAATAATAAACAATTGTCTGTTGGGGAATTGGTGGTATACGAGCAGTAATTGTCCCATACCAATTGTACAAGGAAGAGAAAGCATGCAACAATATCCGCATGAAAGTAATAAAAGACAAGAACACGAGATTTGTTCACCCAGTTCATTCCACAAAGGAACTACATCTGGGGGCACTACCAAGGCAAGATATTCAATAATATCAAATCTGTTGTGTTACAATCAAAGCCGATGATCTCCCTCCGGAGTCATCCCCTCTATCTATGTAAACACACACCACCCATACAACCCCTAGACATAACCTAGGTCATCCATGGAATGCCCCTAAAAGCACCCCAAAGACCTATGAATGCCTTTGACTTTGTTTGTCGATTTCACATATTCTCTTTGAATAATTTTCCTAACACACATGTTTTGGCTATCACTTTGGCTTAAATAGGATACATAATAAACCTACTTACTATCAAAGAAAGGAATTCGGTGCAAATAAGGAAAATCAGATCTGTCGTCAGCACGGTCGTGCTTGTTTTGCAGCACGGTCGTGCTAAGCAAAAAACTCGAATCTTCGCATTTCTCGTTTCTGATGCAAGACCGTGTGAGATACAACGCACGGTCGTGCCAGCCAAAAATCACTCATATTGCACTTTTTCCTCTTCCTTTAGCCTAGTAGTTTCCTAGTTTGTCTACCATCCCAACAATCACTCACCTGGATACAACCCAAAATCTTGTGACTACCTTCGTCAAACTCCCACCCGATTATGACATCTCCAAACATTGCCGCAATCCTTTTACGGCTGCACCAAGCCACCAAGACGAGTTAAAGCGAGCGAGTCTTCAACCTGTTGCCCGGATTCCTTGCCTTGAGTCTTCACCCCCGTGATCCTCCTTGCAACTATCCCGCTTCGCCTTCCAATATCCACTTATAAACAATGTGATAACAACATGCTTACATGGTCTTAGTCCTTCCATGTTTCCCAAGCAACCGATCACATTTCTAGTTCCCGTGGATCCGTTCATGTTGATGTTGTTAGACTTCATGTTCATATTGTCGGCCGACGTGACCCATCAACCCACGATCAACATATCAATTCTTGAGATAATTTTCACTTCTCAACGTGGCCTTCTTCTATTCGCCACCTTCGCACCTATGAATCCTCTATAGGAACCACATGCAGAAGTGTTGTATTTGGTGTACTAACAACCTACCCCTAAGCTACCAAGTTAGCTTCTTGAGTAATCCTCCATATCTCTCGGTTAGTTGGCGACCACCAACCTTCGCTATCCTACTGCTAATGGAGACCAGGTTTCTCTCCTGCCTCTGTATGTCCTGCGCATCATACAATTCAATGAACCATGTACCTCTGCTACACGTACTATGTACCCCCGCTACACAAATTCTGCACGAAATCTGTACTGCATGTATTCTGCACTCTGCCATGTACTCCACACACAAATTGCACGCGGTCCACACCCATCAATACCTAGAAACCTTTTTCATTCTTTCTTTTCATGACTTTCATATCCCCGAATCCGTTTTTCAAATTTGATCGCATCAAATTTCCATGTCGATGCATCTCAACCCATCTTCGCTGCTCTCACCAAATCCTCAATAACACTAGATTCACCTAGGTCTTCGTAGCCCCGACCCCGTCTGGATTTCTGCAACCCTGGTCTTGAATTTGTGCTTTAATACCGATTGAATCCCTGCAACCATTATCTGAATTTCTGCAGTCCCAAATCCATATGAAACCTTGATCCTATTTGGTCTAAGTATCATAAACCCATCTGAATTTCTGCAACCCCCAATTCTGATCCATGTTCCAGCAGCCCACATCCAATCAATTTCGAGCAACCCTAATCTTTCAACCGGTTGTTGGGGAATTGGTGACTACGAGCAGTAATTGTCCCATACCAATTGTACAAGGAATATAACAACATACAACAATATCCACATGAAAGTAATAAAAGACAAGAACTCGAGGCACGCGGGGTCTTAGCCTGATGGTTAGAGTTCATGGCTTCCAACCTGGAGGTCATGGGTTCGATTCCCCCACCAGTGGTTAGAGGGAATGACATTGCCCTCCCTAGCATAGCTAGGCGCCTCTGTGAAGTGCATCAAGGGGGGAGCGGTGAAATGTGTTGATCCCCTTCAAAAAAGAAAAAAAAAAAAAAAAAAAAAAAAAGACAAGAACTCGAGATTTGTTCACCCAGTTGATTAATCTCCCTCTTATTAAAATAATACCTAGCAAGTGCACTAGTTTATTAATGTAGTAATATGCTTACTTGCAAGGGTCGAATTCATAGGGATTAAAGTGGAACAAATATATTTTATTAATGTATAAAAGTAACCAAGAGGGGTTTAGATTTGAGCAATTATTAACCTAAAAAATAAAAATAAAACAAGTAATTATAACAAGGAAGTAAGGGATTCATGGATTGAGGATAATAACAATTGTCTTTTTATGCTATTTAAATCATGTAAAAGAATTCAATCTCATTCAAGGGTTCGTTCACAAAAAATTAGGGTTGCAATGTTAATATATATTCCGCTAAGTAAATATGAACATTCGAACCCTAATTATTTCTCTCTTTGTTAATATATTTCGTGAAGTCGATACAAACATTTAAGAATTCCATTTAACTCATAAGAACATTAGAACCTAGATCGTTGATTTTCGTGAAGTCATCAATTGAATCTAATCTTCTCAACAATGGTCAATGTATAAATCCTCCACGTAAGTGCAACGATTTATACCCAAATAAATTTTAAGGCAAAAAGTATCTTATCATTCAATTGAAACTTAAGAATGATCTTGAAAAATGTTGAGAAGAACAAGAATGAGAAAGAGATAGAAAAAAATAAAACCTTAGCATAAAGACCCAATTGTTATTGCCCAATTCACATCAAGAATTTAGCCGCGAATGGCCATTAACATAAAAGAATAAAAACCTTGAATCCTTGTTTTCACAACTGTAAACCCTAATTTAATATACAAGAGATGATAAAAGAGAATAAGAGATACAAAAATATGGCTAGAGGTGTTGTTTATATAATAGGGTGAAGGACGAGGGTCAAATTTAGGAAACTAGGGTCAAAAACCAATGCTGAGAAGGACTCTGGAACAGTGATGTGGAAGAGGGGGGGGGGGGCGGCCGCACCATTTGGTGGTGAACAAAATAGAGTTTAGTTCATTTCACAAAGGAACTACATCTGGGGGCACAACCAAGCCAGGATATTCAATAATATCAAATCTGCTGTGTTACGATCAAAGCCGATAATCTCTCTCCGAAGTCATCTGCTCTATCTATGTAAACACACACCACCCATACAACCCCTATACATAACCTAGGCCATCTATGGAATGCCCCTAAGGGGACCCCCAAAGAGTTATCAATGCCTTTGACTCTCTTTGTAAATCTCACAGATTATTTCTGACTAATTTTCCTAGAACACATGGTTTTGGCTGTCACTTTGACTTAAATAGGATACAAAACAAAGTCCTAGATTAAACCTACTCACTCCCCAAGAAAGGAATCTGGTGCAAATAAGGAAAACCAACACGGTCGTGCTTGTTTTGCAGCACGGTCATGCTAAGCAAAAAACTCGAATTTTCACTTTTCTGATGCACGACCGTGCGAGCTACAACGCTTTTGGTTAGAAAGAGAAATATCTGCAGGGATACAACAACGTATTGGCCCTGAATACGCCAGACCTTTGGAAATTCTTCAAGCTCTAGCAGATGAGACAAAATTACTTTTCAAATTGAATCTTTCTTCCATCTAGAGGAGATAGTCGTTTCTTCAGTATCGGACCACCCATAGCAGTCATATCCATTTTACTAAGTTATTTAGTAATTCCTTTTGGTTATCACCTTGTTCTAGCCGATCTCAGTATCGGTGTTTTTTTATGGATTGCTCCAACCAAAAATCACTCCTATTGCACTTTTTCCTCTTCCCTTAGCCTAGTAGTTTGCTAGCTTGTCTACAATCCCAACATAGTCTTCATTTTGAAACAACTTCCTTCTGCAGTTGAAGCTAAAAAATGCGAAGTTCTAGAGATTTTTTTAACTAACACTTCAGAGCAGAAAATGTTGAGCAACTTTATTTTTGATTAGTCGATTTTTTTTTTATTTTTTTATATCTTTAGTCTCGATTAAACATGCATCACTTATCATTACTCATTTTCTCATAAATATTTATGTTTACTTCATGCTTCTTTCGCAGGGTCTTCGTGTTGGCCTTAACTTGGCCTTGGCAATTGCTTTGCACAATATACCTGAGGTATTTGTTGGATCCTCTAGTATATTCCACTCACATTTAAGAGTCAAAATTTTCTGAATGATGGATTAAACCATGATAATGGGTTACTGTTTGGTACTGTTGTGTAAAATATGATAACCAGTTGTACCTTCCTAAACTTTTCTTCTGCAAATCAGTATTATTTCTCATATTAAAATGCATTCCCTCCTCAGTTTAAGAGGTGCACATTCCTATTTAGTTTGTCCATATTGAAGAGGTCAATTTCCTTGTTAGGGAACTTTTCTTGAAGAAAACGAATTTACTACCCTCAAAATTTGTGGATGATAATCACCATGCCAACTCAACTAAATAGACTTGGTATTGTCGCCACATTAGATGGGGATGTTTTAGGAGATCACTGACATTTCAACCATTTTCTTAATTTGCTTAATTAGTCAATGTGCACCCTCTAAAACTGCCTGCAAATATGTGTGTCAGCTTTTCAAACTATAGCCTTTGACCAAGTTTGGTTCCAACATTAACAGCCAGGTCAGTCTTGAATGCAATCTTCAACTTTTCACCCAATATCACACTCCTTCCATCCCCAAATGAATGCTCACATTTCATTTTAGGGGCACTCTAAAATGTGTGCTTTTGATACATTTTAATGGAAAAATGCATAAATATTCTTGTAATCTACTTTCTAAACATTTAGTTTTATGATAATAAAACGAATAGCAATTTTTTTTTTTGGTAAAAGAGTGTAGGGACAAAGTTTTATACAAAAAATACATTCATTTTGGGGCTAAAATTTCTTGAATTTTGACATTCATTTAGGGACAGAGGGAGTAGTTATTTGAAGAGTACATATTTGCCCCTCATAACTTCCAGCATCTCAATTTGCAACACCAAGGAGACTTTCTCTTATGACTCTTCTGATTGCATTACCAATGATTAAACCCCTCATCTTGATCAAACTCCTCTTGAAAGTTAATACATGCTATTTGTGGCTCTTTATTAGAGTTCCATTATCTTTAAATTTTAGGCTTCCACCCACTTGAGAATGGAATATGGTGCTACTGCGATCTTTAGCCTTTTCCATGGATCGCTTGTACTGTATGTGCAAAAAAAAAAACAACTCCTCTTGCATGCCATGCATACTGATTCAATTACTCCGTAAGTAAAATGCTGTAAATGCACCTTCAATGTCTTTTCCTGTCTTATTGCCTTCTAAACTTCTCCAATGTGTTATCTTACAGGGGGTTGCTGTTGCACTTCCTGTTTATTTTGCAACACAGAGGTAAGAATCTTGAGCCCCAGAAAATAAATATTTCCATGTGCTCTTTCATTGTGTCTCTTTACTTTAAAGATTATGTGATACCAATCTCGCCTAGTTGGCAAATGATGGTTGGACCGTCCACTAACTTTATGGTAGAATTTTTTTTTACGAAAATTGAGCAGGAGTTACAAAAATATTATGTTATCATGGTTCTGAATAAAAGAACCATCGAGTACAAAGAGGAACCTGAGTGATGTCAAGATCAATATCTAGCAGTCTTAGGTTGGCAATTCCCCCAGTATACATATAAAAAATGAGCTGGGGTTTATCCCTTTTGTAGGCAAGAGTACTCAATCTGGCTCTGTGGATTAAAAATGGAGGTGAATTTTATCCGGTAGAGATTGCATTTTCAGTCATTTTTTTGATAACGTTGAGAATTGATTTTTTTTTTTTTTTGGTGTGGTCGTGTTTATGTTTTAACCTCATGTAATCTAATATTTCAGTTTTTCCATTTTATTTGCACAGTTAAAACGTCAATAGCACCCATTATCTTCCTATTGCCAATTTAGTTGATATAACGAATTTATTTTCTTTGTAGAAATTGGCAGGTTTGTAACATATATTTGATAGATATTAAATTTGTTTTCGCTACCACAGCAAATGGAAAGCGTTCAAACTAGCAACAATATCTGGCCTTGCAGAGCCTCTGGGTGTAATCATTGTGGGTAGGTGTCTTCTTAACAATAAATCCTCAAATGCAGCGTTGAAGTTTTCATTTGTTAAAAAAACTACCAATGGATTTTGTCAGCCTTTTTTGTTCTTAATTATGTACGGCTTAACAGGGGAATTGATCATTAAGAACAACAGTTCAACCTACTTTGAGACTTATTGTACTTTTAAAGAACTATTTATTGTAAGATTTGCAAAATCAAGATTTTATTTTATGATCCCTTGTGCTTTTGATTCACTGCAGCTTATCTCTTCCCAAGCAGCCTAAATCCTGAAATTCTCGAAGGCTTGCTAGGAGCAGGTAATAATACACTTGTTTGATCTTCCCAAGTATTATATTGTTATTTCTGAAACAACTTTTGTTCGTTCAGTGGGTGGAGTAATGGCTTTTCTAACCCTACATGAGATGCTGCCATTGGCATTCGATTATGCTGGGCAGAAGCAAGCTGTCAAGGCTGTGTTTTTAGGAATGGCATTCATGTCCGCAAGGTACTTCAAAACCCTAGTACTACGTTCCAATTTTTGATACCTTCTTTTATGATTGAACAAAGAAAAGAAAATGTACTTAGAAAATTTCTCTGCAAATGAATTATGAAAGACAAGTGATCAAAAGAATGTAGCCAAATATCATTTAGGTTTGAAGTAAGGTAATATTAGAAATTGATATTTAAACGTTCTAACTTTTCAAAAATTGACATGCATCATTTTGAAAGCCATTAGGATTCATTACAGAACCTTTTTCCGATGGAGATCTAAAAGAAGGAGACCTATTTGAAACGCTTACCGTTAATTTCCTATATTTCCTATGTTGTAGTATAATTACGGAAGTGCTAGCATATTCGGCTGTTTTGTGGATTCGCTATGCTTTTTTGTAGTTTTCACTTTTTCTCTCTATACGTCTCTTACTTCTCACTGATTTATTACAAAACAAAAAGAAATCATGAACATTGAAATGAACCATCATTCTGGACATAGTCTAATACCTTTCATTTGTACGATGTATACGAGAAATGTTGTGTTTCCGGAAATAGAAAATAATAGAAATTTATGTAACTTAGAAGTAGAACTCCTCTAATTGGATGAAGTAAAATAGGAAACTCTTTCCAGGGCAGAGAGACTCGCTGCCAGTGAAGGTACTCTGTACGTTCAAGTCACAAGGTCCATCGACATGCAAAACGGATGCACTTGGACCACCCAGTTGTGAAATCTGCGAACATGAATGAAGGACAGTAAAAGGAAAGTAGAAGGTTAATGATCAACTTTCCCTTTAGGAAATACTTGAATAATCTTGGATGCAATCATGGTATTCAAATACTTGATTGTTCATGATTTTTCATGTAGGGGGAAAGATTAGATTGTGATGGTGATTGTAAGCTCAAATCTTACTCATACAAAAGGACTCCTTGAGTGACACTTAGGGAGAATTATTCTGCATAAAATAAAACTACCCCTTTTTCCATTGAAGGCCAAATCCTGACCAGGAACCAAAAAGAATGTCTTGCACCCGTCTTTGGATATACCCCCTCCATCCCGTTTGAAACTACACACTTTGGGTTGCGCATGACTATTAAGGAAAATTGTTGTGAGTGTGAAAGTGGGTCCCATTGATTGTCTTTGGATATACCCCCTCCGTTCCGTTTGAAACTACATACTTTGGGTTGCGCATGACCGTTAAGGAAAATTGTTGTGAGTGTCAATGTGGGTCCCATTGATTAAAGAAGTATTATAAACTTTCCCAAAATGGGAGTGTGTAGTTTCAAATGGGACACAACCTTAGATAAAAAAATGTAGTTTCAAAATGGGACAAAGGAAATATGCTTTATGTGACATTCCCTAACAGCTTGTACTCTATGCTCTCTATATTTGTCTCATTTATATTCCTTGTCTTTTGTTTTTGCAGCCTATATTTTCTGGAGATGAGCTTGCCCAATGATATGAGCTTATAGCTTATGACATTCTTTTACAGCTTGTACTAGTTATGTACATTCTGAAACAGAACATGCAAAGCTAGCTAGCATTATCATTTGATGACAATGGTTCGATAACTTGGGGGTCTTTTTTTTTAAAAAAATGTTTATTTTATTTTATTTAATTAATAATAGATAAATTGTCTTAGGCTACATCAAATGACCTATAAATAGGCTAGCACAGGTATTTAACAAGATTCAAACTCGCTACCTCCCTTATGAAAGTTAATACCGGATACCATCACTTTCTTGTAACTCGAAGATATAACGGGCTTATGCCGAGGGAAAGGTGAATAGAAAAGAAAAAGAAAGGAAGAAGTTTGTAATGGAACATAGGAGTTTTAAATTTATACTTTCACGCTTTTTAGTTTTAAAGATTATTTCTAATTTCGTTGTTAGTGAAGAAGGAAAGGTAGATTGGATTGGGCAAAATATTGCTTACAAAATATTATATGCATGATTTTATTAGTGTTTTTAATTAGAGTGTAGCGAGATTACTATCGATACAATCAATAAAATAGCGTCAACTCATTTTGTTAACAAGATTTTGTGATTTTATTTTGTGACAGTAACATTGCTCAAAAGCTTTACACATAATAAAAACCAAAGAGCAGAGTGATAAATTATTAATGCAAATGAGAAAAGGGGAAATACAAAGAGATGGCATAATCAACAGTGTAATATTCACATCTGAGAAGTGATTGTGTGATACTGATAGATGTATGTTTATGAATAACCAATCTGATCCTCTTTTTGACCTGTCTCACATCGCAACAACCTCTCTTTCGCAAAGCTGCCACCAATGGATTTGGGGTCTGTCCACCAGTATCGCACAGAAGTCGAGATAAGGTGTAACATGTGTGAATAGCTGAATATCTAAAATATTCTTTAACGAATAGTAAAAATAAAAATCGTCGAAATGCAAATAAAAAGTCGAGATTGCGAATACTCACGACTTCTGTTCTGTATGATTCATTTAACGACTTCTGTTCTGTATGATTCATTTAACCACACGAGCCCCGAATTCCCACCATGACTCATTTTCTTTATCTCCAAATATTTTAAATTGATTGACGTAGCATGATTTAGTAAATAATCTCTCCCTTCCAATTTAAAATTTAAGCTTATAAATTTTTTGATCCGCCCCACTATAAACTTTTTATTTTGTTTTATTTCTAAAATAATCAAGAGTAAATAGTATTTTGGACAACTTTATCCTTATAAAGTTCAACAATTACAAAAAAAAAAAAACAATTACTTACTAACCTACTTTTTATCCAATTAATTATAAATAGTATTTCGAAAAAAAATATATTCTTACCCGCTTAACTTTATTACATATTGTATTTACATTGGTTTTTTAATTTTCGTACAAAGTCAAAGCAAGAAGTTTAAATTGGGCAGGGGCAGAAATATATAAATACTCTCTGCGTTTCATTTCACCTATTACTAATTTTCATTTTGGTACGTGTCACTTCACCCATCAGCCAATCACAGTTACACATTCCGTTAGTCACGCTCATTGCTTCCTCTCCAAGTCCATGAAGAATCCTTTTCAGCCTGATGGTTAGAGTTCATGGCTTTCAACCTGGAGGTCATGGGTTCGATTCCCCCACCAGTGGTTAGAGGAAATGACATTGCCCTCCCTAGCATAGCTAGGCGCCTCTGTGAAGTGCATCAAGGGGGGAGCGGTGAAATGTGTTGATCCCCTTCTTTTAAAACTTCTTTTAAAAGAGAAAAAAAAAAGACTATCACTGTAAAACAGGTAGGAGATTGATTCATATTTATTCCATAATTACTAGTGCTAGACTTCATTGTATTGTGTATATATTCTGAACCATATCAATAAAGATGCAAGGTGTTTTAGTATTTTCATGGTATCAGAGCTGGTTCCACACAAACACCCACCAAAATAACAAAATCTTTCCACACACAATGAGTTCCACTTCTAGTGCGTCCAAAACCCCCACCGTGGATGTAATGTCGCCATACTACATCCAGGCGTCAGACAATCCCGACCAAGTTTTCGTCAGCGAGATCCTCCGCGATGGAAATTATGGCGACTGGAAAAATGAGATGGCCAACGCATTGTTCGCCAAAAATAAAATCGGATTTGTTGATGGATCCATTGAGAAGCCTACAGAGGGATAGCCCGAGTTAATGCTTAGGAAGCGATGTAATGCTATGGTGAAGGGATGGCTCAACAGCGCTATATGCATAAAGAGATTAGGAACATCGTGAAGTATGCAGAGACGACAAAAGAAATGTGGGAGGACCTTGAGGAGCGCTTCCGAAAAGAGAATGCACCGAGGACTTATGAGCTAAAAAGGGCGCTGACACTAACCAGGCATGAGAACCTCTCTGTCTCATCCTACTACACCAATTGTCTCATCCTACTACACCAAATTGAAGGGACTTTGGAATGAGATACAAACTAAATCTCCTTCGCCAAAGTGTGAATGTGGAAAGTGCACTTGCGACATTTCTAAGAAGCTGCAAGCATTGAGTGACCGAGAAAATTTAAATGAGTTCCTTATGGGACTTGATGAATCTTTCGGAACCGTGAAGACCCAAATTTGAGCACCAAGCCGTCAGTCAGCCTTGGAGCAGCCTATCATTTAGTGGATGAAGACGAAGCACAGAAGGCAGTTTCCATAGCCCAGAAACCTGGTGTTGAGACAGCTACACTCAGTGCCGTTCCTAGACTTTTGTGGGCCCCGGGCGAAATCAGATGAAGAGGCCCCTAATTAATCGGACATTTTTACGATACTCAAATGCTATATATTTTTACGATACTCAAATGCTATCCATTACTATCCTGGTAAAGTTTCTCATTAGATCCTCGAAAAGCCAAATTAAGTTTTGAAAGGCATTTTACAACCGAAATTATTCTTACTAAAACGTTTCTCCAACGTTCCTTTTCTTTCAAATTTTGTAGTTGCAAGTCTTCATCAATTGTTTAATTTTGGCTTCATCTAAAATTTCATGTTGTTCAATGTTACTAATACCCAATCCATTAGAATTTTTATGACTAGAGTCTCTTTTAAAAACAAATTTATCAATAGCCCCCTTCTGTGAAGCATTAAATTGTTCAAGAACTTTTCTTTTTTTTCTTTTCTCACAACCAGATGGCTGTTTTTTTGAAAACATTATCAAATAAAATTAAACACAATTGTAATACAAAAAGAACATTAACACCTAAATTCTTGTAAGATGAAGTCTTGTAACGGATGATTATTTAAATAAACTGATTTGAACCTATAATCACAATATCAAATATAAAAAATCAAATCATAGGAATTGAAGTAAAATAAAAAATCTCCAAATAAAACCCTAAAAGTAAGTGTAGCAATTTGGGAACAAAATAATGAAACTTCTATCCCCAAATTAACTTAAATCGAAGTAATCTACAATCAAATAAAGGAATTGAAGTCGAAAATTAAATTACCTTTGTGTTTGTTGGCAAAATCTTTGTTAAATAGAAGCCCTAAACAGTGGAACTAGGAAGAAAGAGAGAAGAGAGATAGCAGGATGGTGGTGGACGGCGTCGGTTTCGGCGACGGCGGGCGACATCGTCTCTTCGTCTTCGGTTGGGTTGGAATCTCGTCACTCTCCTTTCTCCCTTTTCCTTTGAATCCTTTCTCCCTTTTCCGTCATTCCGTGTCTGTTTAACAAAATAATTATTATTTTTTTTTTAAATCTGAACGTGGGCCTTTCTCCCTTTTCCGTGTGTCTATTAAACAAAAGATTTTTTTTATTTTTTTTTAAATCTGAATGTGGGCCTTTTTTAAAAACTGATGTGGGCCTTTTTTAAAAGCTGATTGTGGGCCTTTTTAAAAATATTTATTATAATTATAAAAATATATATATATACTATATACACTATAGCCTAGTTAAGAATGGGTCCCTTACCACTAAGGGCCCCGGGCGGTTGCCCACACTGACCCCCCCCCTTGGGCCGGCCCTGGCTACACTTCAGACCATTGTTGTTAGATCTACTATGGACAACCTTAATAAAGGAAATTATGATAGGAGAGGGGGTTGACGTGAAAGGCCCAAGTGCAGCCATTGCGAAAAGACGGGGCACACAAAAAAGAACTGTTATGAACTAGTCGGGTATCCAGCGAATTGGGGAAGAATACCAAGGCAGAACAATGAGAGGCGCAATCAAAGGCCAAGAGGAACCAGGGCGGCACAAGTGAAGGAGGCAGAACAAATGGAGCAGAGCCCAATAGCTGGACTCAATAATGAGCAGTACGCCAAGTTCTTGGAATTCTTTGGTGGTGAGAAGATCGATTCCAGCGCCTCATCCAATCCACCAAATGTCAATATGGCTGGTAAGACAATCATTGAAAATTCTTGAATATTTGATTCAGGTGCCACAGAACATATTACATGTAACGCAGGGTGTACCGGTGCAATTTTAACGAATAACAGAGTCGCCACTTATTATTTATTTAGGAAAACAATAAGAAAAATCTTTCTTTGAAAAGATTTGGGTTCGGGCCTTAAGTGATGGATTTGGAAGGTCAAGGAGCACCACATTCACCCAATTCGAAGATCGGTCTTGCTTAAGGGGGATTATCAACCAAACAATTAATATTTAAATAAGAACAAGAAAACCCTAATTAATTTCTTAATTAGGAATTTCGGGTTGTATGCTTCGAGATCGCCTCCATGGATTGAAGGGACTTTAGGCTAACCCTTTTGATGGGGTTACACTACTCTAAAAGCAATTAGAGAGATTAAGAAAAAGAAAGTATAAAAGTATATGAGTTTACCTTGTGTTCTTTGAGAACGTGGTTCTAGTGTTTCCTCCTCCTTCTCAGTCGAGAAAGTATTTGAACAGAGTTTCACCTTGATTCTAGGCTTGAATCTCGATATTCGTCAATCAACAAGGTTGATGGACGAATTTGGGTGTTTGTTTATGAATGATTTACAGGAATCTTTCAAGGAGAGAAATCGGTAAATTGTGTATTTTTGACCTGTCGGTATGGGGTCCCAAAATACTGAAAGTCATCAAGTATTTATAGGGGTTTGAGGAGGTAAAAGTGGATTGGGATTCCTCCCAAGGAAGCTTCCAGAACTCTAAAATCAGTAGAGACCCAGATTGGATAAGAGTTTATCAAGAAAAGAGGTTGAAACAGAGAAGGAAAGTGATTCTGCATATCCTGCAGAGGGGTTGTCTCGCGCTAGACACGCATGTTTTGCGCGGGACAACTAGTCATTCGACTATTCTGTCCTCTTCAGTTATTCCGTTAGTCAGTTAGGTCCAAAACTAACGAGGTTAGTTAGAAACTTAACGAAACGTGACGAAACTAATATGCTTTCATCAAAACACAAAAGAGAGACGAAGTGTAGTGTAATCATGTAATTATTGGTTCTGAATGGGGTGTCTACACAGGGACACTTGAGAAGGAACGAAGGTACGAAAGTGGCATACCTGTGCAAATACCAAATGGTGCAAACATTCCTGTCCAAAGCGTTGGAGAGACACGACTACCAAATGGGTTTAATATAAACCATGTTCTAACCCAAATGGCTTCAAACCAAAGAAGAAGCAATTTAGGCAAGGAACATGTTGGTTCTTCCTCCCCCAACGATAATTTTGATTATCAAAATCCAAATACCCAACAAAGTGAGGAAGAAGAAGTTGTTGAAATTGAAAGTGGTAGTAGTAGGAGGGGTAGGGGGCCGAGCTAGGGGAGGTGTTCGGGGTCGGGGACAACGTCAACCGCCTCAACCTCCTAGAGAAAGAGAGCAGCAATCCGATACTTTCGCGATCCGTTTTACAAAAAGAAAAATTACTCCCGAAGATGACTATAATCTTAAAGCTCATTGCAACTATTGTTCCAAAGTTTACTCATTCAAAAGAGGCGGAGGGCATGAGACGCTCAACGGGCATACCGCGTCAAAACATCCCGAGAAACTTGGCATTTCCACTAAGCAAACTCAATTACAATATCAACATAGTTCGGGTTCGGGTGCACAAGGTTCGTCTTCCCCTTCCGTCCTTTTTAAATTTGATAAGTGGATTTATAGGGATGAACTAGCCAAATTAGTTTGAGTTAAAGGTCTTCCTTTTAATTTTGCGGATGATGATTATTATGGAAATTTTGTTCGACTTTCTTTAAATCCCGCAGCCACGAGAATACCACGTACGAATCATGTACGTGATATTACTAGAGTGATGAAAAGATATAAAAAAGATTTAATTGATATTTTATCAAATTTAAAAAACAAAGTTTCAATTTGTGCCGATGGTTGGAATGATCATTGGTAAAGAAATACTTATTTGGGCGTTACTTGCCATTGGATAGATAATTCATGAACTATCCAAAAAAGATTAATTGCATATAAAGATTTTGAGCCACCGCTTTTCGCAGAAAACATTTGTGCAAGATTGCTTGAGATTTTTGTTGAGTATGGTATTTTGAATAAATATTTACTATTTCATTTGACAACGCAAGTGCTAATATGACTAGTTTACCCGAATTAATTACAGTTTGTCAACCCTCACTTGGTGGTAAGTTTTTTCATATTAGATGTTTATGTCATATTATTAACTTATATGTTAGAGATGGTTTGGAAGCATTAGAGGTTTATGTTAAGCCAATTAGACAATGTATTCAATTTATTTCAAAAAAAAAATTAATACAAAAAAATGGATCAAATTTTTAAGAAGTAAAGGTGTGGCGGACAAATATTTTACTTACGATGTTCCAACTAGGTGGAATTCCACCTACAAAATATTAACCGATGGTTTTGCTTATAAAGATCTCCTTATGGATTTTTTTATGTCAATTGGCTATAATGAACCTCTACTTGCTTATCAATGGAATGCATGCACTAATTTATGTGAATTGTTAAAGATTTTCAATAGTACCGCTACTTTGGCTTTTTCGGGAGTTTATTATCCAAGTTCTGTTTTGGTGCTTGAGCATTGTGTTGCAATTGTTACTAGTTTTGACAATTTAAGACAATGCCCTGTTTTAAAAGATTGCATTGTTTCCATTAGAGAAAAGTGGCTTAAATATTTTGACACTATTTCGTCTCTCTTTTTGGTTGCAAAGTTATTAGATTCTCGAGTTAAATTGGATGATTTAGAGTGGATTGTAGCTTATTATTATTTGAAGTTATATCCCGATGGTGACGGTAATAATGAACTTTCGTCAATTATTGTTCAAAATACAAAAAATGATTTGGTGAACCTTTTTAATGAGTATAATGGCTTATATGAAAACACTTCTCAAAGTCAACAACATGAAGATGCTTCCTCTATTTCTCAACGAAGTTCTTCTAGTGGGGATCCATATAGTTTTTTTTTGCAAATTTGTATAGTGAAAAATGTGGTCCTTCTCGAGGTTCATCTTCATCATCATCAAACATTTCCATGGAGTTAGAAACATATTTCACTACCAACTTTGAATTAAATCAAGACCCAAATTTAAATGAATTTGATGTTTCACAATGGTGGTCAAGAAGGAAATAACTTTATCCTATACTTTCAATAGTTGCAAAAGAAGTCTTAGTCTCTCCCGCTTCAACGGTGGCGGTTGAATCAGCATTTAGCGTTGGAGGAAATATTTTGGATGAAAGACGTTCCCAACTAACTCGTGAAAACTTGGAACATCAACTCTTACTTGGCGATTTGGTTAGAGCGGAAAAAAGACAACAAGACTTGCCTTATGAAGAGGATCGTTTATTACCGGATCCAAAATATCAATACGATGTCGAGGACTCCACGAAAAGTAGTGATGATTGATGAATGAATGATGTTTTAGATTAATTTTTATTTTAATTAGATTAGTTTAGACTTTAGATTAGGTTTATTTTTATTTAATTGTAATAGTTAGGTTGAGGTAAAGGCTCCTAAATGTCCCCCCTTATTTATAAAAGAGTAAGGTTGATTGTCCCCCTCTTTGTAATTTTATTTTAATTAATAAAATTTAAGGGTACCGTCCCTTTTTTTTTTTATACTTTCATTTCTTTTAAAAAAGTTAAGTTTTATTTCTTTCAAAATTCATAACTTTTTTATATAATTTTTTGCAAAAAAATTCAGGACTAACCAACATCTAAAATAGTCTTATTTATCCAAAAAAAATTAAAAAAATAATGTTAATATACAGTATAGAACTTAACAGAAATTGTTAAAAAGTTAACTGTTTTTTCAAAAAACTGTAAAAAAAAAAAGTTAATTTTTTTATTCAAAAACTGTTAGAAAATCAACTTTTTTCGTAACTATTTTTAATTCTGTTAAAAATTTCTTTTAAAAACCTAATTTAAAAAAAAAATATAAATAAAAAATAACGATTAACCGGATAAACCGAAAGACCGGTCTAACCAGAAAACCGTAAAACCGTAACCGGATTAGGCGGTTAACCGGTTCGATTTCGGTTCTGATTTTTCAAGGTTTAAACCGCTGATTCGATAACCGTAAACCGCCGATTAACCAAACCGGCCACCTCTAGTACTGTGCATATATTCTGAACCATATCAAGATGCAAGGTGTTTTGGTATTTTCACACTTGGTACCATCAAAATTGAAAGTTTTATACTCATAACACCAATCAAATTACTATTTCTCCCGCTTATTCTATTTTCTACTTTACTTTTTATACTCGCAACACTTTTTCTCATTAACTCAAGCTCTCTCTTATTTATTTTTTAATTTTTATGCCCAAAAATTTAATATCATGTAAAGTTAAAGTGGAATGAAGGAAGTATGTAACTTGCATCAACATTTTGTCATAATTAGCATGAAAGTGAAGATAAGGTAGAGATATGTTGAGTGCATGTACGCAACTCCAATCCTAAACTTCCGATATGAAACTGGAAGAATAAAATAAATTCTTAGATTGCTCTTAATATTAATTTTAAACTTACAACTTAGAATTAAGTTGTCAAAACAAACCCTGAAAATATTTGCAATCATACTTGTTATAATTCAATGAAGCATATGAAAGTTTTTCAAAACATGGAGACCCTCACTACAACAAAAATACCCTTTAACAACGTTTTTTAAACGTTGTGAAAGGCTTTTAACAACGTTTTTTAAAACGTTGTAATATCCAACGTTGTAATAGGTCCTGCTCTAAGACAACGTTTTATAAACGTTGTAAAAAGGTTCAGAAAACGTTGTAATAAGGTAATTGACAACGTTTTTAAAACGTTGTAGTAATAGAATGACAACGTTTTTAAAAACGTTGTAATAAACGATTGAAAACGTTTTTAAAAGGTTGTAATAAAGAAAATGACAACGTTTTTAAAAACGTTGTAATAACTGATTGACAACGTTTGTAAAAAACGTTGTGAAAAGACTATTGACAAGGTTTTTAAAACGTTGTAATAAGACCAATGACAACGTTTTAAAAAGGTTGTAATAAGTCCATTAACAACGTTTGGAAGAAATGTTGTCTTACCATTTATACAACGTTTATAAAACGTTGTTTAGATGTTTATTACAACATTTTATAAACGTTGTTAATGTGAATAAATTAAAAAAAAAAAAACCCTCCATTTGACGTTTTTTGCCCCAGCTTTAATTCTCTATTACATGAAAGTTCATTCATTCAGTGCCATATTGCTACCAAAAACAAGCAAAGAGAAATTATTACAGAGAAGAATTCTTTTGTAGAATACAAGCAAATGACACTGCATCAGAAACAAATTGCACACTGCATCAGTAAAATGCTGCAAGGTAACGGAGCATAGCCAATAGGCAAGGCAAAATCGGTAAAAATCTTTGCAAGGCAACAAAGACTTCTAGGCTTCTAGCATCAGTGCATCACCAACAGCAACAAAAACAGCATTACAGCAACATCAACAGCAACATCATTACAATTTACAGCAAAGCAACATGCAATAAATAGCAACAACAACAATTCGGACTTCTTCTAGTACCAAAATCCAAAAAGCTATTCCTAAGAATATAAAATAAATAATGATGAGTCCTACATTTTTATTCAAATAAAAATGTTATATTACACAAAAAATGTAATACATCGCTTCTAAAAATAAAATAAAATAGAGGTTGAATGGATTAAAGTACCTTTTAATAACTATTAAGCAGCACTTCTCATACACAGCTTGAACAAGAACAACCTTTCTCCAAACAAACTGTAGCAAACAAAGTTGCAAAAACAACTACAGATACTCAGTTAATCGGATAGAGGGAGTATTGCATCTTAGATAGATATCCATAAATCAACCATTTGAAATTAAAAAAAGAAAATGAATGCAGTGATTCAATAAATCAACCATTTGAACAAGAACAACCTTTCCCTCGTTCGTTTTTT
Source organism: Adenophora triphylla var. japonica (assembly GCA_022495995.1). Taxonomy (NCBI): domain Eukaryota; kingdom Viridiplantae; phylum Streptophyta; class Magnoliopsida; order Asterales; family Campanulaceae; genus Adenophora; species Adenophora triphylla. The sequence goes on from JAFEMH010007053.1 coordinate 85,796, forward strand.
ACATTTTCATCAACTTTATCAATTCTCAACTCACCATTTCTAAAAGATCTGGTCTGTGGGCATTACCCACAACCCCATTCTCACTTCTATCATGCTCCTTTTTCACATGGTGATTCAATTCTTGAAAACCTATATCCTTGTCCCCATTACTGGTCATCGGAATACTTCCTGCCAACCATATGCAAAAAGACCGACGATGAGGAGGATTTTGGAAAAACTGAATCTTGATACTCCTAAACCCTTCTCAATGGAACATAATAAACAACACATAGCTTTTCTTCAAGAATCCAATCCTTTTGAATACAAAGCCCTTTTTAACCTTAGCACAAGAGCAAAATTTCCAAAAAAAAAAAAACATATAATTAATCTAGTCAAAAATACACATCAACATCTGGCTTGAGGGAGATGTGTGGATAAAAGAATGCAAAAAATAAAACTTGGGCTTGTAAGCCCTGTTTGGAGTGAAGTAGTCACAATAAAAACCATTGCAGGTGTTAAAGATGCCCTTCAGCAAGAAAACTATTTCAAGTCCACTACTTATGATTACTTCATAGACAGAAACCATGGAACCAATAACAGGTTGAATAAGGGACAGACAGAAACCGTAGAACCAACAACAGCACATTGAACCCAAAAAAAGCAAGAAAAATCACCAAGACTGAGAAAGGGACGGAATAATGGTACTTTGGTAAACAAACTACTCCATGATAATAACACTCTGTGCACAGTTTTAACTTTAAAATTTCAGATAGAGGTGGGTGGGGTCGGAAAGCATGCTCACCATAAGATTTAGTGCATGAGTCTAGGGAACTTAAAAATTACTCAGAAAAAACAAGTGGAATGCTCACAGTACCACAATATTTCAAGGTGCTGTTAAGCAATGCAGCCAACGGTTTGTGAATCGAGTGGACATCGTGATACACATCAAAACCAGATACCAAAAGGGAAGAATTGTGAAATGCAGAAGTGTCAAAAACAGGCAGTAAACCAGTTTTCTTTGATATCTGTGGCAGTGTCTTCCCAATCCTCATACAATGAAAAAATAAGGCCATCATTCCACCATTGAGAACACAAAGCCATGTGGAAATTAAATAAAAGGCAGGCACAAAAGAAAGAGAAAATGATAGCCCATGTGCTGAGCACAAACAATCAATATTATTCAGGACTATAAAAGGGGTAACACCATATTATTTCCAATAAGGAAACAAAGCAAGAAAACCCATAAGAATGGGTTTAAGATAATAGCAATTAAAATATAATATTGAAATTAATTAAAAAAATAAAATAGTACACTCACAATGGGATCAGGGGCATCATCTTGCTTGCACATGACCAAGTTGAGAAGCATATGATTTTAGAGCTTAGCCAATCATCCCAATCATGAATGTACCAGAAAAAGGAAAAACTGTTAAAGAAAATTGAGCAGAAAAGGGCTTCATTCATCCTCGCTTGAAATTTATGACAAAGAATATGAGTGTTTTTTTTCCTCGTTTTTTTTTCAATGCCATAGCAGTCTTTGGCCTGTAACGGGGCAATGAACATTGCAGATAGATAAAATTGCTGAATAGCAGCAAAAAGAGACTGTATTGGTATGCAAATGAATGCTACAGAGCTAAATTTTTTTAAAAAAATTTGATGCAAAAAGATTTGGTATTTGGTCTGTCAGACAGCTGAGTGACCATGCCAGACACCCGAATCAGCAACGATCATCTACTATCGTGGCTGTGTGATCAGAGCGTGATTAACAATGGTTTCGGCCCCTCAGGTTACACAGTATTTGTGATGGTTTTTTGTTTTTAAAATGATTATGAGAAGGCCAAAGGATTTGTGTACATGCAGCATTTTGCAAAGCGGAGGTATAAGTCTCTCGTCGTAGAGGTTTTTGGGTTCCAATACCCATGACTAAAATTGATATTAGTTGGTTAGGAATTTCAAATAAAAAAATGATTATGACAGACAAATATAAATGTTTGTCTTCTTAAGCGAATACGTTCTGTAACTTCTAAAAACTGAGAAGTAGAGCTAAATTTCTTTGGAAGTTCATTAGTTGTTTTGACAATTCATAGCGTTTTTGTGGCTTATATGCATTTTTTCTTCCCCAACCAACCCTGGGTAATGCTCATGACTGAACTGTGGTAGCTAAGAACAGCAACTTAAATGGTTCTATCAGTGTTTGGCTACCATAATCGAGCGTGGGAACAATTAAAAAATGATGCAAAGTACATTGCAGAAGGAAACAATGGCAGAATAGCAGCAAGAAAAGAAGAAAGAAAATCGTCAACGGGATCTTAGAGATTTCTGAGATCTACATCTTCCCAGATACACAAGCTCAAAGCTGGCTTTAAGGCTTAGAAATACGAGACCCAGATACTGATCTGCGGACGAGAGAAAAAAATGGCAGAATGCCAGCAAAAAAAAAAGATTTGTTATGGTCTGTCAGATAGCTGAGTGACCATGCCTTAGAGATTTCTGAGATCTACATCTTCCCAGATACACAAGCTCAAAGCTGGCTTTAAGGCTTAGAAATACGAGACCTAGATACAGTGACAGAAAAGAAAAAATGGCAGAAGAAATTGATGATAAACACATGAGAATTACATAACTAGAAAGCAATCAATGGATCTAGGCTCAAATTCAAGATGCCCAACAACCACATAATGTTCATGTTGTGTCTTCTGAACTTGAGAGTTCCTACGGCTTGTGTTCAAACTTTTCTTTGGAAAAATTATTACGTAGTATGTTAGTAGAAATGCAAGACTTGTTGCATGTTTTCATTGTATTTATACTTTTCAAGGATGCACACTGCACTCAAGTATATGTACACTTTAAAACACAAAGATCAACAGTTTGAAACACATCAACTTGGTAATCCATTTAGCATTGCAAGTGTAGATTAGAATATGATATTTGTTAAAGGTGAATTTTAACTTCCTTAAAAAGGACACTCACTTGGGGAAACAGGTGGAGTAAAATAATTGAAGATATAATCACGTTATTCATAAGAAAATAAAATCATGGTTAAGGGCGTGTAGGCAGAGTAATGCTGTTTAAATGGCTCATAGGTATCTATACTTAGCTCGATCTTACTCTTTAACTCATTGTGTGGGTGTGACTCACGGTAGTTTTAACCTAATTTGATGCAAAATCTTAAACCTTTATGACAGATCGAGACACGATAATCGATCCACGTATCACGAATCCAGGTTTATTGCTTGATAATAAGATGCATTTAGCGTAGAGGCAGTATGATTCGGTGAAAACCAAAAACTTACGGTGAATCTTCAATGACAAGACGGCGGGCGGGGATCGGTGTTTAGCCTTCTAGCGGCTTCAAGAAAGCTTTGTAAGAGTAAAATGTACAATGTTAGAAGTTCAAAAGCAGTCTTAAATACAAATGTCTCATAATTGGCACACACACAAAAAAAAAAGGAGAAGAAAATAAGTGGGTCCAATTGAAAATGTCTCTTACATTTACGGAGATGGTTTTCAGCTTTCACTTCATCTGCAGCAACAATGACCGAGAAGGATTCTTTCCAAGCTGGAAGAGGGAAAGGGTGAACCACTAAGTAGAATATGACAAATACCATGTTGCGTTGCCAATAAAATTTGATTAACGTAACATTATTACAGGTTCCAGAGCAACTTACAGGGATGATAAGAGATCTTGGTTTCAATGCTAGCCCTTGAAGAGTTTGAAGCCAAAGCAATTGGTATACTATGAACCCTCAAATGTTTAATTAAGCGATTTTCTCCTGGAAGAGCTTTGGCATTGCACCATCTAGCAACCACAGAGAAATATACAGAAAATTGAAGATCAGAATTTGGATGCTTAATTAAATTTGAAAAGTACAACCATTCGAATGACAAACCTGTTCAATCGATTTTGCCGTCGCCGTCGATGCCCAGCTCTGATTCGTACAACGCACAATCGATTTTTCCCCGCCTTGCCGTCGATGCCCAGCTCAGATTCGTACAACGCTCAATCGATTTTGCCCCGCATGCGCCGTCGATGCCCAGCTCCGATTCACGCTCAATCGATTTTCTTTGTAGCCGTCGATGCCACTATTTCTCTCTCTTCTAGCTATCAAAATATACGAAGAAAGTGATTTGTGGGAGAGGGGAACAAACGATTTGGGGGATTTTTCGGGGAAAAAGAGTGCGGGAAAATGCCCGCCTGTTTTGTGTTTTTATTTTCTTTTTCTTTTTCTTTTCCTTTTTTGTAGTGTTTATATTTGTTTTTATTATCATCAATACCAATAATCCGGTTTAGTATGGTTGGTCAGGTTACTATCTTTACACCCGAGAGACCCGTGTTTGAGCCCTAGCAACTGCAGTTCAAAAAAAAATATTTTTTGAAAACAAACTTTACAACGTTTATAAGAAAAACGTTGTAGGTTGCAACGTTTCTTAAACAAACGTTGTCAAATGTACATTAACAACGTTTATAAGGAAAATGTTGTCGTATAGTTCGCAACGTTTCTTAAAAAAACGTTGTAAAAAGATCATTCACAACGTTTATAATAAAAACGTTGTAGTATACTCTGCAACGTTTCTTTAAATACGTTGTAAAAAGTCCATCACCGCAACATTTTTTGTACAAACGTTGTGATAATGAAACTTTTACAACGTTTAAGCTAAAAACGTTGTAGAAATCAGCTAATAACAACGTTTTTAATGAAACGTTGTTAAAAAAAACGTTGTCAAAAAGCTGTTTTGTTGTAGTGCCTATTAGAATTAAAATTGGTTCATTAATAGAGAGACTCAAGTGTTAGTATGTACTCCCTCCGTCCAGTTACATATTTCACATTTTTTATTTTGGGCGTTCAATTACATACTTCACACTTTGTCTTCTACATTATTTTAATACTCACAACACCATTATAATTTACTATTCTCTCCACTTATTCTCTCTCCTATTTTACTTTTACACTCACAACATTATATCATTATTTTTTTCCTTAATCCACTCGTGAACAGTAACCGTGAAGTATGTACTTGGACGGAGGGAATACTTGATTATGACTATAATAGAATATTTTAGAAGTTTTACCTTTGTTAGAAAAGGCAGGCAGAAAAGAGAATAGATTTGAAGAAATTTTCCATCCTATCGTTTTCATTCAACGTGATTACGATATATAGTACAAATGTGAGTCTACCTACCTAAGTTATTTACGGATATTATAACTCTTAATCTAGGCTGAATATTCTGTTACAAATAGATAACTACAATATCTATCAAAATCAGTGATTGATTCTAATCAATCACTGAAATATACAATCTCGTCTAATACCCCCCCCCCCTCAAGCAAGACGTCCGTACGGAAGGCGCAGCTTGACCGACAATGCTTGAAAGCGTGGTTTAGGCAAACCTTTTGTGAATACGTCGGCCAGTTGATCGTCGGTAGAGACATAATGCAACTTCAGAAAACCACGGGTGACTAATTCTCGGATGAAGTGATAATCGATCTCTATGTGGCGAGTGCGAGCGTGAAAGACAGGATTACGGGCCATATGAAGAGCCGAAAGATTATCACAGTACAACGAAGGCGGAGAGAAGGGTATCCTTAGTTCACGGAATAAATGGGAGAACCAACAGAGCTCTGCAGTGGTGATAGCCAAAGCCCGATACCCAACTTCACTACTAGGCCAGGAAAAAGTAGATTGTTTCTTTGCCGTCCAAGAAATGATATTTGGTCCAATGAAGATGCAAGCTCCCGTTGTGGACTTTCGATCGTCTGGATCGCCTGCCCAGTCAGCATCGAAGTATGCTCGTATGGCAAAGCTCGAGGAGCGATAAAATGTCAGTCCAAGATCAAGCGTACCATTGATAAAACGAAGAATCAGTTTAGCAGCAACCTAGTGACTCGTACGAGGTTGGTGCATAAACTGACACACCTGATTAACTGAAAAGACAATGTCCAGTCTGGTCAAAGTAAGATACTGGAGTCCACCCACTAGGCTGCGATATATGGTGGGATCCAGGAGTTCGTCACCATCAAGAGAAGAGAGACGTGAGTGAGGAACTGTAGGTGTCGAAGAAGGTGTGCACTCCGTCATATTGAACCGCGCAAGTAGATCCCGAGCATATCGCGATTGACTAAGGCGCAGTGTGTCTCGAGTTCGAGAAGCTTCATGGCCCAAGAAAAAACTTAAGTCACCCAAATGTCGACTGTCAAAAGTGTGACAAATCTCATCGATAATGGTGGACACGGTAGAGGAGGAAGAGCCCGTGATGATGATATCATCCACATAAACAAGAATAACAGTAGTAGCTTCAGGAGAGTGACAAATAAATAGAGATGAATCTGATCAGCTATTGAAGAACCCAAACCGAAGGAGGAATTCATGAAGGCTTTGAAACCTAGCTCGAGGGGACTGTTTTAAGCCATACAGTGACTTATGGAGCTTGCACACATGCGTCGGTGTAGTAGGGTGAACAAAACCCATAGGCTGCTTCATGCACACCTCTTTATTTAACAAACCATTGAGAAACGCATTACGCACATCGAGTTGCTTAATGTCCCAACCCTTAGAGTGAGCAACTGAGAGAACAGTGCGAATAGTAGATGGTTTAACCACCGGGCTAAATGTCTCATCATAATCTAGACCGGCTTGTTGCATAAATCCTTGAGCAACTAAGCGAGCCTTATGTCTATCAAGTGACCCATCCGCTTTCCTCTTGACTTTGAAAATCCACCTACACCCAACGAGATTCATATTGGGTTGACACGGAACAAGGGACCAAGTCTTATTTTTGTGTAAAGTCGTAATCTCCTCGTTCATGGCCATTTGCCAATGAGGATATTGAGATGCTTGTTTGAATGTTCATGGCTCATGAAACGGATCATCATTTTTAGCAAGTAGGCTATACTCAATAGAAATCGGAGAGGTAGCATCATATAAGTCGGCCATACCTCGATACCGGAGAGGAGGAGTGGAGGACGCGAATGTAGGTAACTGTGAGGAAGAATCTGTATGAGGAGAAACTGCAGGGGTGGTAGATGGAACAATAGAATCCTCAAGGTCTATTCCAGAATTCTGAGAAGGCAGTGGGGTTACAGGTGAAACATCACCAAATTGCAGGGGCACTAGAGAATGGCGGAACTGTGGCCTGGTCTGATGTTCTTGAATGGGTCTGGTAAGATTTTTCCCAGATGGCGAGGCATGTGGAGTCTGAATACCTGGAGTAACATTGGGCCGTGAGGCTTGAGCTGGCCCGGATGGAGAGACTGGAACCGCAGGTTGACTAGAGAAGAATGAGGGCACATAGTTTGTTGAATCTGATTGAGATGGTCCAGTAGCAATGGTAGGAGAACCTGTTTGCAAACTATTTTTGTCCCAAGGAAAAGAAGTTTCATCAAATACCACATGTCTAGAAATATAAAGCTTGCCATTAGAAAGATCCATGCACCGGTATCCTTTACGAGAATTATCATAGCCAAGAAAAATGCATTGTGTTGATTTTGGCATTAACTTATGAGCATTGGTAGGAACAATGAAGGGAAAACAAGAGCATCCGAAGATTTTAAGAAAACGATAATCAGGGTTACGCTTCCACAATTTTTGATATGGAGAAATAAAATTGTGTAGACGCATTAGAAGACGATTGATGAGATAGATGGCAGCATTAAATGCCTCTAACCAAAATTTGTATGGAACTTTGGCTTTAGACATAAGACATAAACCCATTTCGACAATAAGACGATGTTTACGTTCGACTACCCCATTTTGTTGTGGTATATATGGACAAGTGATTTGATGTTTGATTCCAACCGTGCGAAGAAAAGATTTGAAAGCCCTACTAGTGAATTCTCCACCCCCATCGGTTTGAACAATTTTAACTGTGTGTATTGCAGATATGCAACGAGATAACTGATTCTCAATTTGAGTTTTAAAGGAACTAAATATCTCGGTGACATTGGATTTATGTGTCATAGGAAATAACCACACAAAACGAGAAAAATCATCAACAATAGAGAGATAATAACGGAAACCAGTCATAGAAGCAATGGGGGAAGGACCCCAAACATCTAAATGTAGCATATCAAGAGGATTCAATGTATTAAATGTTCGAGTAGAAAAAGACAACTTGCTAGACTTGCCTAAAGGGCACCAGTGACAACATTCTTTATTGCTAATCTTATTATTCAAAGGTAGACTAAATTTTTGACTTAAAAGTCTAAGGACACGGATAGATGGGTGACTCAAACGGTCATGCCAGGTTGCTGAACTCGATCTTTCTCCAAGGAGAGCAATAGGGTTACTTGAAGACTCGGAATTGAAAGAAAACTTGACCGCCTGAGTTACTGCCAGAAAGAAGAATCTCCTTCGTCCGATTATTCTTGACACGAAAACCAGAAGAGTCAAGTTCAAAATAGCAATTATTATCTTTAGAAAATTGGCGAATAGATAATAACGAGTTATGAATATTAGGGACATATAAAATATTTCGGAGATGAAAGGAACGATTATTAGCAGTAATGCAAGAACTACCAATGCTAGCAATATTAAGTTTTGAACCATTACCAACAGTAACTGCATTTTTACCAATATATGGGTAAAACTCGAATAAGGAAGACGGGTCCGAAGTCATGTGAATGGTAGCTCCGGAGTCAAGAATAGCTGGCTCCGAATGTGCCAAATAAGCATTGTAACTGTTGCACGTACGTGCCCCGTGACCCGGATTAAAGCATAACTGACATGTAATAGCAGGTAAGGGTAAGATACCACGCCCATTATGTTGACGAGGCTGCCCCCATTGCCTCGGTTTCCCTGTTTTGGCGTCTGACTCAGCGGTTGTAGAAGATGGGTAGGGGATTAGGAAGAAAAGTTTGGGTTTGGGTCATAGAAAAAGAAGAACCGTCTGTGAGTTGGAAGATGTCATTGCGAAAGTAGCAGCAGAGAAGGTGGACCGGGAAGGTATATCTCAACTTTGGATCAATATTTAAGTGATACCATGTTGAGAAGACAGTCAAGCCAAAGAGAATGGGTTTGGAGATATTTTCCAGACTATGATTTCATTCTATAGAAAGAACACATATATATACACTACACAGATACACTAGTACATGGAATATGTACAGCCACTATCTATACATGAACCTAAAATACCAATAGGAAGAGATCTGTTCATATTGCTGATAAAGTACTCAGCACATCTCGGTTAATAATTTATACAATCTCGTCTAATAATCAAGACCATATTCACTATGTAACCAAGCAATCATCAAAAAGACCATTCATTAAAATAAATTAAAGAGGCACTCTTTGAACTTTCTGATCTAGCGGAAGATTTCCCAAGGAAAATTTGACAAGAATTTGCCCATCTTCTTCATAAACTATGGCTTCTAATACGTTTTACAGATGTCATAGTTATATATATAAAAAATTAAATGAAAATAAATTAAAGAGTAGAATGCACTATAAATGAAAATTGCTTTTTACTCCTACCTTCTCATTTTTTCTTTTTGGAACACAGAAGAAAATGGTAAAACGTGACTCTTTTTTTGGGATGGAGAGAGTACCTTTAAACTTTAAAGTGTCCCATACAGCTAAATTCATAGAGCTGGAAGAAGGAACGAATCATTACACAGAAACTGGTCTATTGCTATCAAAAATGATGGCACTCGAGGCTTCCATACTACTCCCTTCGTCAAAAATGAATGTCCAAACAAATTTCAAATTTGCTCTTGACCAATAGGAACATTTTTGGACAATCATTTACTAAGGACGGAGGAAGTACATGATTAAAACATCATCTCTCGCACGATTCCATGCCTCTAAATTGTCTTGCAGAAGAAGTGTAACTCTTAACTTAAGAATATAAATGCAATGGCAACTGCACCATCCACCGAACCACTTACAGATTCTACCCACGACAATAACGGCATTTCCCTCCCCCCTCTTTCACTTACAGATTCGACAGATAGCTGTGGCCACCCGTCTACAACCCAACTCCACCATATACTCCCTTTGTCCCCGGAATAAATGTCGCACTTTTTTTGTATGTTAGCACGAATGAACTTTGAGCGATAATTTTGGTTAATTTAAGTATCCTACTAAAAATATAAACTTGTTATTATCTTAATGAAAATTTAAAAATTGTTATTATAATTGTGTATCAGTAACAGAGTTTTACATATTTTTATTAGGATAGTTAAATTAACCTAAAATTATGGCTCAAAGTTCCTTCATGCTAACATACAAAAAGTGTGATATTTATTCTACGACTGAAGAGGGAGTATAAGTTTTACTTTATAGGGAAACCAATTCTCTTATGAAACATAAAGGTAAGAAAAACAATTCCGTTAATATATATTAACATAAACGCTACTTGTTCATCTTTGAATTCATTAATTTAAACTTCAAGGTCTGTTGACGTTTTAACTGGCTAGCAAATCATAAAGCAAGGATGAGATATTATGGCAGAAGAAACAGGTGTGCTACTCACAGGATAATTGGGCATTGGATAAACTGACTTTGATGAGAAGACTGGTTGGCAGAAAACAAATCTGCCCTGGGCCAGAAGAAAATCCATTTCCTGAACCAAAACTTCCCTTAGGTGTCACTAATGAAGAGGCTGAAAGTGGATCTTGTTGTTTTGGTGCAGCTGAAGGTAGTGATGGACTGACTCCTATGGTAGGGGGCTTGTGACAGTGATACTTGTAAACCTCAAAGTTGGGCAGTGGATGATTGGTTTGTTTATGGTTGGATCCTGGGGAGATAAGCAAAGTGTAAGTGTGCTTAACTTTGGCTTTGACTTTGACTTTTTATGCAGGAGGAGAACACCTGAGTACTCTTGGTGCGCATGGTGTTACTAATCTGGCTCTTTGTAGTGCTAATAATCAACTCGAGAAGTTACACTGCAAGTTTAACTTCTCTTCTCACAGTGCAACAACTAGATTCTCATATTAAAGAGATTGAAACTCTGAAAAAGGCGACGGACCAATTATGGGTACCAAGTGGGATCTTTGCACAACATTATTTGCTTGAGATTGGTATACCTGTATCTAGGCTTGTTGCTCTTGGATCACCAGAAGCTTATGTTAAAGCACTTCAAGTAAATATTGGGGCCCGATAAAGGCGGTAAGTTGCTGCTGTTGTCGATGAACTCCCATATGTAGAGCTTTTCTTGTCAAGTCAATGCAAATTCAGGGTTGTAGGCCAGAGTTCACCAAAAGTGGCTGGGGTTTCGTAAGTTCCTGGTTCATTTTTTATCGCTCTTAGATCAATAAGCTTATACTTTTCCTGATATCGACAAGCACTAGTTGTGTCAGCACCACACCTTTCTTATAAGAGAGATGTCAGTTGGTCAACTCGAAAGAGGGTAATTAAGTCAAATTTTCTAGCGATTTCACTACCGCAAACTAGATTACTAAATGAATTTTTTTTCCCAAAGGCATTTCCATCGGGACTCTCCCTTGGCAGTTGACTTGTCAACTGCAATACTCTCTCTATCTGAAGACGGGGGATCTACAAAGAATCCACATTAAGTGGTTAACAAAAAGTAGCTGCATTTTGGAAGGTGCTGAACTCGAGTCTGACCGCCTTCACCCGAGCTTTTGGGGCCTCTTTCTTGTATGTGGATAGTTTGCTTCATTGCTCTTGTCATATACTTCTGGCAGGTAACAATGTCGATATTGTAATGAAGTGCGTGTAGATTCTTCCCTGGACGGACAAGACAATTCACTGGTCGAATGACGTTTTCAGAGATTCTTATCTCTCATTGATGAAAAGAAAGACCCTTCTAAAAGAGCTGCCGGTAAAGCGAAGGAAAATCGAGAGATCGTTTCTCGAGGATGATGGCAAGGATTGTGAACTGGGAAGAGATCCTAAATCGGAGACAAACACTGATATCTTTCGAAATGGGAGAAAACTCAACTCCAAGGTATTAACGTATATGATGTCTGGACTCCCCATTGGTTTTCTTACCGGACCCTTGTCAACAACACTAAAATAGAGTGTCCGACACGGTACGGCAGGGTAAACCAAAGAGTCCGAGCATCGTGAGCCTTTTAACGTAAATATATTCGTAGCCAATTTCTTATGAGTGCACAGCAAGATGATGCCCACGATCCCATTGTGAGTGTACTATTTTATTTTTAATTAATTTCAATATTATATTTTAATTGCTATTATCTTAAACCCATTCTTATGGGTTTTCTTGCTTTGTTTCCTTATTGGAAATAATATGGTGTTACCCCTTTTATAGTCCTGAATAATATTGATTGTTTGTGCTCAGCACATGGGCTATCATTTTCTCTTTCTTTTGTGTGCCTTTTATTTAATTTCCACACGGCTTTGTGTTCTCGATGGTGGAATGATGGCCTTATTTTTCATTGTATGAGGATTGGGAAGACAACGCCACGGATATCAAAGAAAAGCAGTTTCTTGCTGTTTTTGACACTTACGCATTTCACAATTCTTCCCTTTTGGTATACGGTTTTGACGTGTATCACGATGTCCACTCGATTCACAAACCGTTGGCTGCATATGCTTATGACACCTTGAAATATTGTGGTGCTTGTGAGCATTCCACTTGTTTTTACGAGTAATTTTTAAGTTCCCTAGACTCATGCACTAAATCTTATGGTGAGCATGCTTTCCGACCCCACCCGCCTCTATACGAAATTTTAAAGTTAAAGCGTACCTGAGTGTTATTATCATGGAGTAGTTTGTTTACCAAAGTACCATTATTCCGTCCCTTTCTCGGTCTTGGTGATTTTTCTTGCTTTTTTGGGTTCAATGTCTTGTTGTTGGTTCTACGGTTTACGTACTGTCCCTTATTCAACTTTGTTATTGGTTCCATGGTTTACGTCTATGAAGTAATCATAAGTAGTGGACTTGAAATAGTTTTCTTCTTTGAAGGGCATCTTTAACACACTGCAATGGTTTTTATTGTGACTACTTCACTCCAAACGGGGCTTACAAGCCCAAGTTTTATTTTTGCATTCTTTTATCCACACATCTCCCTCAAGCCGGATGTTGATGTGTATTTTTGACTAGATTAATTATATGTTTGTTTTTTTTTTTTTTTTTTTTGGAAATTTTGCTCTTGTGCTAAGGTTAAAAGGGCTTTGTATTCAAAAGGATTGGATTCTTGAAGAAAAGCTATGTGTTGTTTATTATGTTCCATTGAGAAGGGTTTAGGAGTATCAAGATTGGTTTTCCAAAATCCTCCTCATCGTCGGTCTTTTTGCATATGGTTGGCGAGGAAGTATTCCGATGACCGGTAATGGGGACGAGAGATATAGGTTTTCAAGAATTGAATCACCATGTGAAAAAGGAGCATGATAGAAGTGAGAATGGGGTTGTGGGTAATGCCCGGATCTTTTAGAAATGGTGAGTTGAGAATTGATAAAGTTGATGAAAATGTAAAAACGAGCGAGGGAAAGGTTGTTCTTGTTCAAATGGTTGATTTATTGAATCACTTGCATTCATTTTCTTTTTTAATTTCAAATGGTTGATTTATGGATATCTATCTAAGATGCAATACTCCCTCTATCCGATTAAGCGAGTATTTGTAGTTGTTTTTGCAACTTTGTTTGCTACGTTTGTTTGGAGAAAGGTTGTTCTTGTTCAATTTGTGTATGAGAAGTCTTTGCTTAATAGTTATTAAAAGGTACTTTAATCCATTCAACCTCTATTTTATTTTAAGCGATGTATTACATTTGTTGTGTAATATAACATTTTTATTTGAATAAAAATGTAGGACTCATCATTATTTATTTTATATTCTTAGGAATAGCTTTTGGATTTTGGTACTAGAAGAAGTCTGGAATTCTTTGTTGTTGTTGCTATTTATTGCATGTTGCTTTGTAAATTGTAATGATGTTCTTTGTAATCTTTGTATTGTTATTCTTTGTTGGTGATGCACCGATGCTAGAAGCCTAGAAGTCTTTGTTGCCTTGCGGCATTTGCGATTTTGCCTTGCCTATTGGCTATGCTGTTACCTTGCGGCATTTGCGATGCGGTGTGCAATTTGTTTACGATGCGGTGTCATTTGCTTGTATTCTACGAAAGAATTCTTCTACGTAATAATTTCTCTTTGCTTGTTTTGGTAGCAATATGGCAGAAGGAATGAACTTTCATGTAACGAGAGAATTAAAGTTTGGGGCAAACAACGTCAAATGGAGGGTTTTTTTAATTTATTCACATTAACAACGTTTATAAACGTTGTAATCAACATCAAAACAACGTTTTATAAACGTTGTATAAATGGTAAGACAACGTTTCTTCCAAGCGTTGTTAATGGACTTATTACAACGTTTATAAACGTTGTCATTAGTCTTATTACAACGTTTTAAAAACCTTGTATATAGTCTTTCTCACAACGTTTTTACAAAGCGTTGTCATTATTACAACGTTTTTTGTCATTTTCTTACAACCTTTTATAAACGTTTTCAATCGTTTATTACGTTTTAAAGCAGTTGTCATTCTACTACGTTTTAAAAAGCATTACCTTATTACGTTTTATGAACCTTTTTACAACGTTTATAAAAGCGTTGTCTTAAGCAGGACCTATTACAACGTTGGATATTACAACGTTTTAAAAACGTTGTTAAAAGCCTTCAACGGCGTTTAAGGCTTGGCAGGTAACCGCTGGTTCTTGCTTCACTTCATGAGAACGCTGACGCTTTTAGGCTATTCAACAGTCGTGAAGTTTAAAATTAATACAGCAACACTTTAGCCCAGTTTTATGTTTAGGGTTGGTTGCTCTCTAACTTCTTCCTTGTCTTCCTTTCGCTAAAGACTTATTGTGCAATGCTTCATTCACTTTTAACATATCATTTTTTGAGCATAGTTTCAGACTTAAGTGTAAGTTTATTATGCAAAAGTAGTGTAATATAAAATTAATTTTATTTAATTTTTTTTTGGATAAATAAGACTACTTACGTAATTTTAAGTTTACTACATACATTTATTTGTTTATAAATAAGTTATGAATTTTAAGAAATAAAAACTTATTCTTATTTTATAAGACATAATTTTAATTATTTATCGATAAATAAGACTATTTTGGAAATTAAATATTTAAAGAGTTTTAACATAATTAAAGCTTACGAAAAGAATTTCTAACAGGAAGAATAAAAAATTAACTTTTTTGCGTTTTGAAAAAACTTAACTTTTTAACAATAAGTTCTATACGTATATTAACATTTTTTCAATTTTTTTGGATAAAGAAGACTATTTTAGATGTTGATTAGTCTTAATTTTTGCAAAAAGTTATATAAAAAAGTTATGAATTTTAGAAATAAAACTTAACTTTTTAAAAAAAAAGTATATAAAAAAAAAAGGAGGTACCCTTAAATTTTATTAATTAAAATAAAATTACAAAGAGGGGGACAACCAACCTTACCCTTTTATAAATAAGGGGGGACATTTAGGAGCCTTTACCTCAACCTAACTATTACAATTAAATAAAAATAAACCTAATCTAAAGTCTAAACTAATCTAATTAAAATAAAAATTAATCTAAAACATCATTCATTCATCAATCATCACTACTTTTCGTGGAGTCCTCGACATCGTATTGATATTTTGGATCCGATAATAAACGATCCTCTTCATAAGGCAAGTCTTGTTGTCTTTTTTCCGCTCTAACCCAATCGCCAAGTAAGAGTTGATGTTCCAAGTTTTCACTAGTTAGTTGGGAACGTCTTTCATCCAAAACATTTCCTCCAACGCTAAATGCCGATTCAACCGCCACCGTTGAAGCGGGAGAGGCTAAGACTTCTTTTGCAACTATTGAAAGTATAGGATAAATTTCTTTCCTTCTTGACCACCATTGTAAAACATCAAATTCATTTGAATTTGGGTCTTGATTTAATTCAAAGTTGGTAGTGAAATATGTTTCTAACTCCACGGGAATGTTTGATGATGATGAAGATGAACCTCGAGAAGGACCACGTTTTTTACTATACAAATTTGCAAAAAAACTATATGGATCCCCACTAGAAGAACTTCGTTGAGAAATAGAGGAAGCATCTTCATGTTGTTGACTTTGAGAAGTGTTTCCATATAAGCCATTATACTCATTAAAAAGGTTCACCAAATCATTTTTTGTATTTTGAACAATAATTGACGGAAGTTCATTATCACCGTCACCATCGGGATATAACTTCAAATAATAATAAGCTACAATGCACTCTAAATTATCCAATTTAACTCGGAGATCTAATAACTTTGCAACCAAAAAGAGAGATGGAATATTGTCAAAATATTTAAGCCACTTTTCTCTCATGAAAACAATGCATTCTTTTAAACACATGGCATTGTCTTAAATTGTCAAAACTAGTAACAATTGCAACACAATGCTCAAGCACCAAAACGGAAGTTGGATAATAAACTCCCGAAAAAGCCAAAGTAGCGGTATTGAAAATCTTTAACAATTCACATAAATTAGTGCATGCATTCCATTGATAAGCAAGTAGAGGTTCATTATAGCCAATTGACATAAAAAATTGCATAAGGAGATCTTTATAAGCAAAACCATCGGTTAACATTTTGTAGGTGGAATTCCACCTAGTTGGAACATCGTAAGTAAAATATTTGTCCGCCACACCTTTACTTCTTAAAAATTTGATCCATTTTTTTGTATTAATTTTTTTTTAGAAATAAATTGAATACATTGTCTAATTGGCTTAACATAAACCTCTAATGCTTTCAAACCATCTCTAACACATAAGTTAATAATATGACATAAACATCTAATATGAAAAAACTTACCACCAAGTGAGGGTTGACAAACGGTAATTAATTCGGGTAAACTAGCCGTATTAGCACTTGCGTTGTCAAATGAAATAGTAAATATTTTATTCAAAATACCATACTCAACAAAAATCTCAAGCAATTTTGCACAAATATTTTCCGCGGAATGCGGTGGCTCAAAATCTTTATAAGCAATTAATCTTTTTTTGGATAGTCCATGAATTATCTATCCAATGGCAAGTAACGCCCAAATAAGTATTTCTTTGCCAATGATCACTCCAACCATCGGCACAAATTGAAACTTTATTTTCTAAATTTGATAAAACACCAATTAAATCTTTTTTATATCTTTTCACCACTCTAGTAATATCACGTACGAGATTCGTACGTGGTACTCTCGTAGCGGCGGGATTTAAAGAAAGTCGAACAAAATTTCCATAATAATCATCATCCGCAAAATTAAAAGGAAGGTCTTTAACGTAAACTAATTTGGCTAGTTCATCCCTATAAACCCACTTATCAAATTTAAAAAGGAAGCAAGGGGAAGACGGACCTTGTGCACCCGAACTATGTTGATATTGTAATTGAGTTTGATTAGTGGAAATGCCAAGTTTCTCAGGATGTTTTGACGCGGTATGCCCGTTGAGCGTCCCATGTCCTCCGCCCCTTTTGAATGAGTAAGACGTGGAACAATAGTTGCAAAATGCTCAAAGATTATAATCATCATCGAAATTAATTTTTCTTTTGGTGAAATGGATGGTGAAGGTATCGGATTGCGGCTCTCTTTCTCTAGGAGGTTGTCGTTGTCCCCGACTCCGACCACCTCCCTGAGTACAAACTACTCCCCTCCTAGCACTACCACTTTCAATTTCAACATGTTCTTCTTCCTCATTTTGTTGAATATTTGAATTTTGATG
>JAFEMH010007054.1:0-103407 GCA_022495995.1 Adenophora triphylla var. japonica
GCTTCCTTCACAAGTGAAGTCATGGAAAATACAAAGAAGGGATCAAAGCCAAAAACATGATGGCATTAAAACGCCCGGCATCCCATTTCGTCATTCTCGGGGGTATGTTGTACAAGAAGCTGCCACCAAGGGCCACTCCTTCGGTGTGTAAACAAAGAAAAAGCGCGAAGCTAATGAACGAGTTCACAACGGAATCCCGCTGGTTCAAGCACATGAACGCCCCCGAGCATTGACACGCATCATTCTCCGTATGGGATACTATCGATATCAATGGAAACAGATCGCATCCGGGCCTCGTCCGGTGCCGCGACAAATGTCAACGGTTTTCCAAATCCTCAATCACATCCTCCTCACGAACTTCTATTGCGCATGAAGCTACGCCATGGCACTTTCGGGCCACGGGGAATCGGACAAGTCATCTGGCAAAGATCACTCCTCCAGGGAGCAATGGTCACGAAGTTCATTTTAGTCGCGCCGACTACTTCACCAAATGGGTAGAAGCCCGGATCGTACAATCTTTGGTCCCGAATTCTAAGAAGGGTGGCCGAGTTCATCCGAGAGAACATCATGTGCCGATACGGAGTGCCCAACGAGATCATTCTCCGAGCAACGGGACTCACTTCGAAGGAGATTGCGACTCAACTACCGGACCGAATTCGTAGTCACACGTCACAAAGTCTTCTCCCTTTACGGACTACAAACCAATGGTGCAAGAGAGGCAGCCTAACAAGACTCTTCGCCATTGCACGATAATCGGGAAGATGACCACTCGCAGGAGTCTGGACCGGCCCGAAAAGCTACATCTAGCCTCCTCTCCGGGGATACCGAGACATCGGCCGAACCGCCACAGGGGGAGACTCCGTTTCGCGACTTACCTACGCGAATGGAAGCGATGTTACCTGCGTGGAATTGGAAATTCCATCCCTCCGAGTCCTTCTTGGAAAAAGCGGGATCAATGAAGTCGAGATGGCTACAGAGCCGTCACGGCCAGACTTGCTCTACTCGACGAGCGCAGATTGAAAGCTGCATACAGGAACACACTCTCGAGCCTACCGAGGAAGCGTAGATGGCACGAGGCATTCGACAAGAAAGTCAAGATCAGAGACATCGGAGAAGGCTACGACTTGGTGCTTCCCAAGGAAAAAGCCTCCCTACGCAGACCAATCCCCTCCCGGAAAGTGGGAGCCTACCTCCGGGATAGGACCGTTCGTGGTACAAAGAATCTTTCTCACTGAGGAGCTCACTTGAAGCTAGCAGACTTGGACGGAAACCCTTTCGTTAACCCCGTGAACGGGAAGCAAGCTCACGCAGATATACTCTCGTTTGAGGAAGAGCACGAGTCAACTCTCCTTTGACCCATACACCGTCCCCCTCGCATGGGAATTAAAGTGCTAAAAGAGTAATACCCAACTCGGGATACATTCCCGCTAATGATCCGAGGTAAAAAACAGTGGGTCGCACTTCTTTTGTCTTTGTTTTTCTCAAATTCACCTAAAGTGTCGAACTACGGTGACCCGAGCCCCTTAGTCCAATTGTAAAAGGGGAACGTGAGGCGGCCATCTTTGGTTCAGGTCTAAAAAACAAAAAAAATACAATAAGCATCAATTGTCTTGTGTTTCGAAAAACTCTTTCATTTAACCTAAAGTAAATTCATAACAGTTAAAACATTCTTCACGATGAGTTCAAGCACAGTCAACTCATGACTCGCTACACGCTAGCAAAAAACTACAATAAAACATTAATCAATTAATGTATGCCCGCAATGACAATGGGGTGGATACTCGACAATGAGAAGGGGTCAACCTAGTTTCCCGTACTAGGTCCTTCATCAGCTTCTTCCCCTTCCCTTTTCCCCGGCGAGTGTTCTTCACGCTTCGCAGAAATATTCCTAAGTAGCCTTCTTACCCGGCTCGTGGACTCTTCCCGACAGCTCTCCGTCCCTAAGCTCGCGGCCGCTAACGGCCTAGCCTTTCTCTAGCCTGCGTCTCGAGCCGCCTCGCTTTCGAGCCATCATAGCTATAAGTGCTTTGATTGGCTCTCTGACAAGATTTCTTCTGCCACATAATCAGCCATGGCATCGACGTCCCACGATTTATCTCCTGTGGTTAGCTCCTCGCTTCTGTTCCTCCTCAAGGTCGACGAGCCGCCTCCGGTGATCGGCACTCAACAGCTCACTCCGTCTCCACAAGATAGCCATCTCGTGTCTCCCCCATACACTCTTTCGTACTCAGGTTCGTATATCAAGGCGTCGATGTACAGATGCCCTACTCTCCCAGCGAAAAGAGAACCACAGCGGGCAGAAAGTGACGCCAGTACGCCAGATACAGCCGAGTGATCGCAATAGCGTCGAAGGATCTTTCCATCCGCAAAGATCCCACCTCAAAGGTAGCGGCATAACTCGATCGCCAAGCTGCTGGCACTCGCTCACTGTACGCCGCGTAACCAATGATGGAATATAGAAAGACGTCCCGAGACAAATTTCGACACTCGACGATCAATACCCTCCCGAGCGGTCCTACAAGTCTCAGAATCTTCCAATGGGGAACCCACCATCGCAAGTGATGCGTGCAAAGTCCGGCCATCCGTAGCTCCTGGCCACTCGATTGCCCCTATCACTGTAGGACGCCGCGAGAAAGACCAAGCGTCACAAGACATTGGCACCTCGTGCATCATCTCGCAGCCTCTCCTCAACCACATGAGTCGGCATAATGACTCCTCCCCGCATGTATCGGCACGGCCGCCATCCGGCCTATGCCTGTGAACGTCTCGCCTAAGACCAATGGCACGATGTCTCCCACTCCGCATCGCTCACCTGTGTCCAAGACATCATGATGGCACACACCTGCAGACGTGAATGTGAACAAAGTAGCAATCGCGCACAGCAAACGCGTCCCACGAAAAGACGCTCCTCGCCTCCGGCAAATCTTTCGGCAGTGCCCCGAAATGTCAACGCAATCGTGATCCTCAGACAAGATCCCGTATGCTTCTCAGAGATACCCAACAAAGACACTAGCTTCTCAACAGGGCTATGCCACCAAGATACGGAAAAGAACTAGCTGTTCCGTTCAGTCCTCCCTGCAATGGCCCGGAAATCTTCAAACGTAGGAGTGATTTCGTTGTACGAAAGGCCGTACACATTCCTCCGTACGTCCTGTAACCGAGACGTGGCTCTCAAAAGATCCCAATCTGCATAAGCTCCTTCAAAGCCCAAACGCATTTAATCCCGGGTAATGCCTTCGAAAACCTCTTATTCTCGCCTCGTGTGGTTCCGTACCCACGACCGAAAGTTGTCCAAATATCGCTCTTGCATCCGAGACGATAACTTGGGAAAGGGAGCCATGTCGTAAAGTGAAGAAAACCTTAAGAAAGAGAAAAGAATTCAGCCGATTGAACAAAGCAATGCGCAGCTTTTCTCACCAATCGCAAAGCCGAAACCGTAATTTAAAGAACTGGAAATTCGCTCTAGTCCGGCCGGACTTCCTCTCGCAGCTGACTTGTCAACTCTGCGTAGCTAGCCGCTCTTAAAATTGGAAACATTTCCAAACCATGCCCTGTTTCACTCCTATGAAATCTCGCGTGCTCGCCCGATTTCATTCAACCAATGTCAATATCCCTTCCGCCCCGGCTCGTGCAACAAGCAGCAAATAATTAAAAATTAGTGCATTCATGCTTAATTTTTGACCCGTTCAATTTTTAATGCATTTCTCTTTTTTATTTATTTTTTATTAACCTATTTGCTTATTTGCCGAAAATAATGTAGGTGATCATAGAATAAATATGCTATGTGTTCCGCCCACGGCGCCTTTTTTGCAAATACATTCAAATCAAAATTTGTTCCTGACAAATACATACATTTTGTCTAAACAAAGCAAGAAGTAAAGCAAAGTGTAAAAGGGACTACTTCAGTCCTCGCTGTCATCCGTACACTCGACGTGACTGCCTCCGGCCGGCGGATCCGTCGCAAACAACTGAACCAGCGAACTCCTCCAAACCCGGAATAGGGCAAAGGGCCTCCTGAGTACGCGAACTCGGGTGACTCCTCCCCTCTCGCGCCCGAGTGCGCAGAAGAAGGAGCTCCCAAATCCAGCCTGCTCCGCCGCCGCGAACCGGCCAAACCCCCGCTGTGAGTCCTCCCCACCTACCGAGTGTGAGCAAAGGAATCTCTCGGCCTAGATGGCCCTCGATCACGGACGCCCACGCTCCTCCGGAATCCGCACCGCATGAACTCCACGAGCCTTCCTAGCGTAGGCGGACCAACCGTCCACCACCTCATGGCTTCATTGTATTTTATCTGCGTACGGCCGTATACCTGCGAACCAGAAAGTCATCGAAGAAGCGTAAAAGCAGGATGCATCATGCGCGTAATGCTACTATCAAATGCGTAAAATCAAAAAGGTGCTCACCGCATTGGGGTCCGCCACAGCTGTATCGTGGTCTCGGCTCGCACCGAGCGGGATCACAAGTCGCCTACGCGAACCATCCCGGCCCGTACGCTAGCCTAGCTCGCGGGACCGGAAAATTCGAGTGACCTCCAGTGGACCTCGCCCTTCTCTATGCTGTACCTGCGGCTCTCGGCCTCATCCTCAAGAAAACATCATAAGCGGCCCCGCTATGATGCGTACTCTGCGTAGTACACGCCACGTAGGTACCTCCACTCCGGCCACCGTCAATCGGCATCTCCCGGATGCCGCATGTACAAAGGAGGATCCACCGGCACTGGGCGGAAGAGACCCCGCTATGCTGGCGACGGGTCACCTTCCCCAAATACATGGCATCACGGTGAAGTCCCACTGTGAGCTTCCGCCGCCGTGTAGTCTCGGGCTGCAATCCGCACCGCGACATGATCAAACCTACTCCACCATTCACTGATCCTCTCAGAGAACCTGTGTTCAAGCGCTGTGAGATATCTCCTCGTACGACAGCTCGAGTGCCAACTCTCGAAGAAACCGCCCTCTTCGCCTTTCTTCGCCAAATCAGCATGGCAGTGGAACAGGAGGACGGTACGGCTCCTTGATGTCCTAAGCCTGCTGGATCAACACCTCAGTAGCACCAGACCTCGCTAAGAGAATGGAAAGTTATGTCGCCTACAAAGCAGACATACATAAGGCGAGTACATAAAAGAGGCAAGGAAGAGAAAAAGCACGTGAACTTACATCCAAGACAGGCGTGAAGGCCTAAATGAGTGCCTTCTCCCCGCGAGAACCTCGTCCGGGGAGTGAGTAGAGCTCGGCCTGGGGCCCAGCCTCCCCACGCGAACCCTCACGGCATCCCAAGTCTACCCGCCGACTCCGAGCAAAGTAGCGGAAGTGACAAGACGTGTCGGAAGCTCGGGAATAAAGTCGTCGAGCCGCAAACCAAAGAAACCCTCGAGCTGGGACGCTTCCAGCGTCATCCTCAAGGACCTCAAACAGATAATCGGCGACACCTTCCTCAAATGATTCTCCATCGCCTCGTACCGAATGCCTAAGCCCCCGGCATCGGTAAAATAGCTCAAAGAAACTCGGGTTACAATCAACCGCCTCGGGGTGTAACCATCAACTCACACCCGGCCGTGTTGCCATAAGTCGGCAACCCAGCTTCGAAGATAGCGGCAAAATCCGTGCCGGAGTCACTGCCGCTCCCCATCTCGAAATGGAAAGTGTGGGTCGATCTCCTCCGCATTGCCACAATACGCTACATACATGACTTTCGCTTCTGCCAGATCACTGCCGCAGCCTTACAAAGACTGATAAACCCACCAACCCGAGTCAAGCACTACCGCCCGCCGGATTCCTCTCTCCCTCTCTCGAGCCACGTCCGGATAATGCCCCACAATGCCTCGCACCGCCTCAAAGGCACCCCAACTCTTTCTCGGTTATGAGTACTAACTGCCCCATGCCCCTCGTACAAACAAGACAGAAGCAACGTCAATGTAATGCAACAACGCGTGTCAAAAGGATGCAATGCAGAACTGCCTCATTCATTTTCCTACGTATATTCAAATCATTTCGAAAACTCCGTCGAATCCGGAATTTTCAAAACATTTCGAAAAGAACTTTCAAAATCTTTCGAAAACTCCATCGAATCCGGAACTTTCAAATTCTTTCAAATTTTTCGAAAATTTCGCTCCGTCCCGAATTAAAGCTACTTTAATTTTGGAAAATGCATCTAGACATGGAATTTTGCAACCAAAATTTTTATGTCATCTACCCATGATGTCAATTGAACTACATCCTAGTCAATTTCGACAACGATTCATAGCAAAGTCAAAAGCCCCAAATCGGGCACCAAAATCCCTAAGTTCATTCCTAACAAATTTCTAACATTTAAAGAATGCACATTCTTAAAATTAATGGAATTTGTAGGCAGCTTACTTGTCTTTCGATCCCTCCTTTCGAGTTGTGATCTATCCCTCGCCGGATAAAACTCCACCGGATTCAATGGAAGAGTAGTGGTTCGAATGGTCCGAACCAATCGAGTTCTTTCGTCATCGGTCCTTCCGTGGCGAGCCATTGGTCCTCCTTCACCCTCCATAGCAAATTTCCCTCACAAATTCGAGCAAACCTTGCAATTTGGGTTGGATTTTTTCTCTCTTTTCTCTGCTCTCTCGCCGGCAACAATAGAAGAAATGGCCTCTTCCTTTCCTTCAAATTTCTGGCATTAAAAAGGATTCTGGAAATTCAAGTAAAAGTCCGACCTGACTCTTACCGCGCACTAGGAAAAATTTTGCCTCCTTTGCCCCTCAACTTTTGGCAATTCCTAATTTTACCACTTTTGGCCCCCAAAAGTGTAAAATTTCCCCGCTTAGACATTTCTAACACCCTATCCCCCGAGGATAAATCAAAGTTAGTTCTCACTAACGCTCGTCTCCCGACGCAAATTCACCCAGCTTGACATTTGACATTCCAACGTTCAACCATGTCTGGGACATTCCAAGTTACTATTCCGTCTCCCGACGTTAAAATTTAATAATGGTCTTTACCATTAAAATCCTTAATCGCGACCTTTCACGGTCCGGCCCCAATTCCTTCACCTCAATCGCACCTTTTCACGGTCCGATTTCAACTTCTCAATCGCGACCTTTCACGGTCCGATTTCATCTCTCACTGCGACTCTTTCACGGTCCGATCCCAATCATGTCGCGACTTTTCACGGTCCGATTTCAACCTTAATCGCGATCTTTCACGGTCCGATTCCAAAGTCTCAACCGCGACCTTTCACGGTCCGATTCCAATCCACTGTCGCGACCTTTCACGGCCGATTTCAGCTCTCTGATCGCGACCTTTCACCGGTCCGATTTCCAATCGCGACCTTTCACGGTCCGATTTCACTCTCAATTGCGACCTTTCACGGTCCGATTCCATAAGTCTCAATCCCGACCTTTCACGGTCGATTCCAATCTCAATCGCGACCTTTCACGGCCCGATTTCAACTTCAATCGCGACCTTTCACGGCCCGATTCCAATCTCTCAATCGCGACCTTTCACGGCCCGATTTCAACTTCAATCGCGACCTTTCACGGCCCGATTCTAATCTCAATCGCGACCTTTCACGGCCCGATTTCAATTCACTCAATCGCGACCTTTCACGGTCCGATTTCAACTCTCAATCGCGACCTTTCACGGCCCGATTCAATCCTCAATCGCGACCTTTCACGGTCCCGATTCAACCTCAATCGCGACCTTTCACGGCCCGATTTCAACTCTCAATCGCGACCTTTCACTTGGTCCGATTTCAACTCTCAATCGCGACCTTTCACGGTCCGATTAACTACCAATCGCGACCTTTCACGGCCCGATTTCACTTCAATCGCGACCTTTCACGGTCCGATTTCAATTTCAATCGCGACCTTTCACGGTCCGATTTCAATTCTCAATCGCGACCTTTCACGCGGCCCGATTCCAATCCTCAATCGCGACCTTTCACGGCCCGATTTCAACTCTCAATCGCGACCTTTCACGGTCCGATTCAACTCTCAATCGCGACCTTTCACCGGTCCGATTTCAACTCTCAATCGCGACCTTTCACGGTCCGATTCCTAACCTCACCGCGACCTTTCACGGTCCGATTTCAACTTCACCGCGACCTTTCACGGTCCGATTCCCAAAGTCTCAATCGCGACCTTTCACGGCCCGATTCCAATTCTCAATCTCGCGACCTTTCACGGCCCGATTTCAACTCTCAACCGCGACCTTTCACGGCCCGATTCCAAACTCTCAATCGCGACCTTTCACGGTCCGATTCCAATCCTCTCGCGACTTTCACGGCCCGATTTCACCTCTCAATCGCGACCTTTCACGGTCCGATTTCCAATCTCAATCGCGACCTTTCACGGTCCGATTTCAATCTCTAATCGCGATCTTTCACGGTCCGATTTCAACTCTCACCGCGACCTTTCACGGCCCGATTTTCAACTCAATCGCGACCTTTCACGGCCCGGGATTAACTTCCTCAATCGCGACCTTTCACGGTCCGATTTTCAATCTCAATCGCGACCTTTCACGGTCCGATTTTCGGGCTCTTCAATCGCGACCTTTCACGGTCCGATTCAATTTCACAATCGCGACCTTTCACGGTATGACCTTTCAACCTCAATCGCGACCTTTCACGGCCCGATTTCAACTTCAATCGCGACCTTTCACACGATTTACACTTCAATCATTGCGACCTTTCACGGCCCGATTTCAATTCTCAATCGCGACCTTTCACGGCCCGATTTCACTCACCGCGACCTTTCACGGTCCGATTCAATCCTCAATCGCGACCTTTCACGGTCCGATTAATCTCTCAATCGCGACCTTTCACGGCCCGATTCCACTTCAACCGCGCGACCTTTCACGGGCCCGATTTCAACTCGCACCGCGACCTTTCACTGTCCGATTCCAATTCTCAACCGCGACCTTTCACGGTCCGATTTCAACTCTCAATCGCGACCTTTCACGGCCCGATTCCAAAGTCTCAATTGCGACCTTTCACGGTCCGATTCCAATCCTCAATCGCGACCTTTCACGGTCCGATTAACTTCAATCGCGACCTTTCACGGTCCGATTCCAAACTCTCAATCGTTACCTTTCACGGTCCGATTCCAATCCTCAATCGCGACCTTTCACGGTCCGATTTCAGCTCTCAATCGCGACCTTTCACGGTCCGATTTCAACTCTCAATCGCGACCTTTCGCGGTCCGATTTCAATCCTAATCGCGATCTTTCACGGCCCGATTTCAACTTCACCGCGACCTTTCACGGCCCGATTTCAACTCTCAATCGCGACCTTTCACGGCCCGATTTCAACTCAATCGCGACCTTTCACGGTCCGATTCCAATCTCAATCGCGACCTTTCACGGTCCGAGCCTCTCTCAATCGCGACCTTTCACGGCCCGATGAATTCTCAATCGCGACCTTTCACGGCCCGATTTCAACTCTCAATCGCGACCTTTCACGGTCCGATCTCAATCCTAATCGCGACCTTTCACGGCCCGATTTCAATCCTTAATCACGATCTTTCACGGTCCGATTTCAACTTCAATCGCGATCTTTCACGGTCCGATTTCAACTCAATCGCGACCTTTCACGGTCCGATTCAACTCTTCAATCGCGACCTTTCACGGCCCGATTCCAATTTCAATCGCGACCTTTCACGGTCCGATTTCAATCTCAATCGCGATCTTTCACGGTCCGATTCCAACCCTCAATCGCGACCTTTCACGGTCCGATTCCAACCCTCAATCGCGACCTTTCACGGTCCGATTTCAGCTCTCAATCGCGACTTCACCTGCCCGTCCGATTTCAACTCTCAATCGCGACCTTTCACGGCCCGATTTCAATTCTCAATCGCGACCTTTCACGGTCCGATTCCAATCCTCAATCGCGACCTTTCACGGTCCGATTTCAACTCTCAATAGCGACCTTTCATGGTCCGATTTCAATCCTTAATCGCGACCTTTCACGGTTCGATTCCCAGTCAATCCCGACCTTCGCGGTCCGACCTCCACTCTCCCATCGAGACCTTTGCTCAGCCACCGAATAAGTTCCGAACCCTAAGGCACGAACGCTGTAACAATCCTCACTCGCAAGATAAGTTCACCCGGGCACGAACGCCTTGCAATAATCCCTCACGGCAGAATAATAAGCTCAACCTCTGTGCACGAACGCCGCAATAATCCTCACCGGCAATGTGATAAGCTGAACCCCTGTCCGAACGCCTGCAATAATCCTCACCGGCAACAGCAATAAGCCCGAACCCCAAGGCACGAACGCCTTGCAACAATCCCTCATTGGCAACAGCAATAAGCCCGAACCCCAAGGCACGAACGCCTCGCAACAATCCCTCTTCGGCCATCTTCGTAAGCACGAACACCTTTTCACTTCAACAAGTGAACATTCATCTCCCCGCCGCTGCCGTAAGCCCGATCAAGCCATCCCTGCCAAGGATAAAATCGGGCAATGCTAATAAGCTCCAAGACCTAAGGCACGAACGCCTCGTCGCATCGCAACTCCGGCTTGAGGCGCCACACGCCTCGAAGGTTTCAAGTCCTGTGTTCGGGACGCCTCCCATCAGCCTCCATTCGTGCATGTGTACCTCGCGAATGGTCTCATCCAGTTTAGACGCCCTAATCAGCTTCCATTCGTGCATGCGTCTAATGGTCTCATCCCACGCTCCTAACAAGCGCTGCTGGTCAAGGTCCCTACGCACGGCCTCGCTCTTTTTCGAACTACGATCGGGCTTCGATTCCCCGCCGGATACGTAGGAATCCTTTTTCGCTGGGTGGTCCACCACTGACCGCCTGTGTCTCTCAAAGTAAGGCATCCCGATTGATCCTTATCTTTTTCAACGACCCCACTCTCCTTCGGAGGAGACGCCGCCGAGGGGCTAATCAGAAGTACCCAAATCCGATCGTCCAAATCCGTCGAAAGTTAACCGAAATCCAGTTAACCGGCCCGCTCCAGTTAACCGAATCTCGTTAAACTCCCTGCTGCTGTGCCAACGAGACGCCCCGGATCGCCCCGTGCATCCCGACGCCGAACCGTACTTAACACGTGTCATCACACGTAAAGCACGGCTTTCCCCGAAAAACGCATTTTTCGGCTAAGACTTTTCTGGGGCATTTCTGGACATTTCCCTGACCGTTATTTTAAAAATCGGACAAAACCGGGACCGGAACAAATTCCCATATGGTCCGGTGACTCGTAGGGGCACGTGGCACCCATGCCACCTCCCTCTAGTCACCCTTCAATCAAATTCAAAGGTAAAAGACCAAAATGCCCCTGGTTTGCAAGCCAAGTCCGCCGGACTTCATCAGGCACATTTTCTCGAAATTGCCAAAGAAGTCCTTCAAATTCTCAAAATACCACAAAACCCCCGATTCAGCCAAGTCCGTCCTGACTCCTACCGCAAATTTCACCTATAAATAGAAGTTGCCGTCAAAGGCAAAGGAGAGAATTTTTACACCAAAATCACCACCCCCACGGCCTAAAGCGCTTTCACCCCTTCCGAGCTCCCGTTCTGTCTCGATTCGCGTGAAATCTTCGTATTTCGATCAAATACGTCCCTTTCAACTTCGAAACAACCTTTCGAATCACTTTTCGTGTCCCGTACACACCTCCCGAGCCAAAGGAGTCGACCCTAGCCATAGGTATAACTCCTCTCTCTAAATCTCCCTGCCCGTCTCTGCCACGCGCTGCCGCTATAACCGCTTTCGAACGCCGTTATCGAAATGTAGACGCTCCGTCTAACGGGGTCCGATACGTTTTAGCCCTCGATCCTCTTCTCTTCCGTAAGAGAAGTAATTACGGGTTAAAACGGCGTTCCGACCCCGCTCCGCTTACTTTTTATGTCATTTACCATTCCGGATCGACGATCCGCTGATCGTCATTTACAATTCCGAGCCGTTTGACCTCGTTGATCATCATTTACAATTCCGAGCCGTTTGGCCTCGTTGATCGTCATTTACAATTCCGAGCCATTTGGCCTCGTTGATCGTCATTTACGAATCCGGATCGTTTGATTCCGTTGACACCGCTTTTAAATACTCGGCTATTTACAAGTCCGATCCGCTTGGATCGTGATAGTATTTACTTTTCAAAGTCCGAGTCGCAACCCGATTCGTTGATCGCATGTCATTTAATACGCATTTTTCCCGTAAAAATCGTTAACAATGTAATGCCCGATTCAAAACCGGAGTTCGTCCGTCGAACTCTCTTTCAAAATGCGCGAAATGACGTTTGTCATTCAAATGCTCATCTTTCAAACTCAAAGCCGCCATTTGACACTTAAAATCATTTAATACGCATTTTTCCCGTAAAAATCGTTAACAATGACTCGCACGGTTCAAAACCGACGTTTGCCACGCAAACGCTCATTTCAAACTCAAAATTGACTTTTGCCACGCAAACGCTCTTTTCAACTCAAACCGACATTTGTCATTCAAACGCTCGTCTTTTCAAAAGTCACCTAATCAACGTTTGACATTCAAACCAAGATTAAGCTTGTCATTCAAGCCCCCATTTCAAAAGACACACACACACACACGATTTCGAGAAAGGTAGAAAGACTCGTCATGCGAGGCGTTTCAGGCGATCTCGTAATACTCTACCCGAAACGTAACTTGACCTCCGAACCTAACAATCTCTAGTACAAAAAGCTTTTTACTCGTTTTTGCTGTCAATAAAAATGATCCCCGTTTTCAAAAGCCTTTTCCTAAGTTTTTGCTACCAATAAAAACGACACCTTTTCACAATAGCCGTTTCTCAACGTTTGGGCTCAAAATACAAAAACCGCGTGGCGACTCCTCATTTTGTTCCTTCCCATGAAGCGAGGTCTCAGACACCAACCCCTCCGCGAAAGACAACCGCCTTTTCCGCGCCCCCCGCCCGCGCGCGAAAAAGATCGGGTAATTTCACTAAGGCACCAGCGATAGATGACGAGAAAGACCTGCGGGATACGTTAGATGCACAAGTCTTGGGGCGGATCTATTCCACTATTTCCACAGATCTTCTCAATACAATCTTGGAACCCGATTGTACGGCTCAATATGCGTGGGATCATCTTCGAGACATCTTTCGGGACAACAAGAATTCTTGTGTCGTCGCCCTTGAGCAGGACTTCTCCCACACAGTCATGGTTAACTTCACCTCCGCTTCGAACTATTGTCAACAGTTGAAGCAATTGGCCGATCAACTAAAAAATGTTGGGGCACCGGTGTCGAATGATCGTCTTGTATTGCAGATGGTAGCGGGGATCACTGAAGCGTACAACGGGGTAGCTACGCTAATCCGACAAAGTGATCCTCTTCCTCAATTCCATCAGGCTCGATCAATGGTTACATTATGATGGCTCGGGAGGCTGCAGTTCCAATGATACCTGTTCCTAGGACATTTGTGTCGTATACAGCAACTGGTGGCCAGAAGAAAGGTGGAGGAAAAGGGGGAACAAGAAGGGTAATGGCGACAAGGGAGGCGGACAACCATCTGGAGGTGGGCGGACTGCTCCTGCACAAGCCCCTTACTTGGGTCAGCCTATGTCACAATGGGCCACTGGGGGACAGCAGCAGTGGGCCTGGCCGTGGGCTTCACCACCCTGCCCTTATCAATCAATCGGGCCAGCTACTTCTTGGTATATGCCCAATACCTCTCAGGCTGGTCCTTCCTCCAGTCTACTTGGACCTCATCCGCCCCAGGCTTATACAGCTCAGTCACAACTCTCCCCCACGGATATTGACAGTGCTATGCATACTATGGGTATGACACCTCCGGATCCGACTTGGTACATGGACACTGGGGCTACGAATCACATGACATCGTCGTCAGGTAATCTCATGCCCTATTTCAATTTGAGTAACAAACATGATATTATTGTTGGTAATGGTCACTATATTCCAATTAATGGTTATGGACATAGGAAATTAAATCCTCCACATCCTCCTTTCATTCTTAAAAATACTCTTCATGTTCCAAAAATTGTAAAGAATTTAATTTACGTTCGAAATTTGTCACTAATAATTCCGTTACAATTGAGTTTGACTCTTGTGAATTTTCTGTGAAGGATTTCTGAACGGGGAAGCGCCTCATGAGATATGAAAGTAAAGGAGATCTCTATCGCATCACTAACATCATCAAGTCATTTGTTCCTTCAACTTTTGCTGCTTTCAGTCCGGTCCTTTGGCTTGATCGTCTAGGCCACCCGGGCATTTCTATTATTGTTGTTCTTAGGAAAAATAAGGCTATTACATGTACTAGTTCTAAATTGCCTCATGTATGTCATGCGTGTGTTTTAGGCAAACATGTTAAATTGCCATTTATTACTTCGAATTCTAGTACTATTTGTCCTTTTGACATTATTCATAGTGATTTGTGGACTTCTCCTGTTTTGAGTACTTCGGGCCATCGTTATTATGTGTTGCTATTAGATAATTTTTCGAATTTTTTGTGGACTTTTCCTTTATAAAAAAAATCAGATGTATTCTCTATCTTTCTTAATTTCAAAGCTTTTATTCGTACTCAGTTTGAAAGAGATATCAAAACTTTTAATGTGATAATGGATAAGAATTTGACAATTCTCAATTTTGGGAATTTTGCAAAAAGAATGGGATGTCATTCCGCCTTTCTTGCCCTTATACCTCTCCTCAAAATGGAAAAGCAGAACGGACTATTCGTACAATTAACAATGTTATTCGTACTCTATTGACCCATGCTTCTCTTCCTCCGTCTTTTTGGCATCACACTCTCGATATGGCCACTTATCTCCTCAATATTTTACCCCATAAAAATATTGACTATAATACGCCTCTTCATGTGTTATACCATAAAGTTCCGTCCTATACTCATTTGCGCGTCTTTGGTTGTCTTTGTTATCCTCTCTTTCCTTCTACAACAATTAACAAACTTCAAGCGCGCTCTACTCCGTGTGTATTCTTAGGCTATCCGTCAAATCACCGTGGCTATAAATGTTATGATTTATCCACACGAAAAATCATCATCAATCGGCATGTTATTTTTTATGAAAATAATTTTACGTTTGCCAAAATGTATAAGTCGTCTCCTGAGTCTTATGTTTTTTTGGATGGTGGTCCTAATTCATACACTATTTTGCAATAGGTTGGTCAAGTTCCTAACCCCACTGGTTCGGACTTTCACATCCATCCCACTTCTCCTGTCCAAACATCTTCTGGGCCTAGAACACTTCTTTTGACAGTAGGCCCAATCTCCCCCTTAGCCGCCCCATACGCCTCCTTCCGACTGCTGGGCCGGCGGCTTGGCTGACCTGCTGGCTGGGTCGCTCGCCCATATTTCTGATCCTATAGTGCAAGTGTCTTCTCCTCCATCCCAATCTGTTCATAATCAATCAAAAGGGCCGGTCACTCGGAGTCAACATGGTATTTTTAAACCTAAATCTCACTTTAATTTAAATAATACCATTTCTAAATCTCCTCTTCCTCGTGACCCTAATTCTGCCTTTAATGATATTAATTGGAAATTGGCTATGACCGATGAGTTTGATGCTCTTATTGCTAATAGGATGTGGGATCTTGTGCCTCGTCCCCATGATATTAATGCCATTAGTTCGATATGGATTTTTTCTCATAGCGCATTGTGTCGAACGGATCTTTTGAGCGGCACAAAGCTCCTGCTAGTTTGGGATGGAAAAACCCAACAAGCTGGGTGTCGATTGTGGGGAAACATTCACCCACTGTCAAACCGACCACAATTAGAACGGTACTCACCTTGTCCCTTTCTAAGAATTGGTCCATTCATCAGCTGGATGTTAAAAATGCCTTTCTTCATGGCAATCTACATGAGACTGTATACATGCATCAGCCAGTGGGGTTTTGAGACAAACAGTTTCCTAACCATGTGTGCTTACTTTGGAAGTCATTATATGGGCTTAAGCAAGCCCATCGGGCATGATACAAGCGATTTGCAGACTACGTCTCTTCTATTGGCTTTGTACATAGCCAATCCGATCATTCTTTATTTATTTTAAAGAATGGTACATATATGGCTTACTTGTTGCTCTATATAGATGATATCATATTGACCACCTCTTCCGAGGCTCTTCATTGCTCGATCATGTCTAAGCTTGGGTCGGAATTTGCCATGAAAGACTTAGGACCTCTCAGTTATTTCTTGGGTATTGCTGTGACTCGAAAACCGGGATCTTTATTCTTGTCACAACAATCTTATTCTTCGGACATAGTGGCTCAAGCTGGTATGGCCTCATGTAAACCGTCCCTCACTCCGGTGGACACCAAGCAGAAAGTGAGCGGACAGTCCAGTCCTTCTTTTTCCGATCCATTTCTCTATAGAAGCCTTGCGGGGCCTCTTCAGTATTTGACATTTACGAGACCAGATATCACCTACGCGGTGCAACAAATCTGCCTCTACATGCATGATCCTCGAGACATCCATATGAACGCGTTAAAACGCATTATTCTGTGATGCTGAGTGGTACACTCTGACATGGGCTCTCGTTATACCCTTCATCTACCACTACCTCGACATCCTATACCTGATACGGGACAAGGTGTCAGTCCGGACACACGGAGATCCACGTCTGGGTATTGTGTCTTCTTGGGAGAGAATCTTGTGTCATGGGTGCCCAAACGACAACCAACGGTTTCTAGGTCTAGTGCCGAAGCCGAGTATCGGGGTGTGGCCAAAGTTGTCTCCGAGTCGTGTTGGTTGAGGAATCTTCTTCCTGAGTTACATTGTCCCATTCACAATGTCACTTGTGTATTGTGATAATATTAGTGCTATCTACCTCTCCGACAATCCCGTTCAACACCAACGCACAAAACATGTTGAATTGGATATACATTTCATTCGGGAAAAGGTGGCACATGGGGAGGTGCGTGTTTTACAAGTACCCTCTCGACATCAGATAGCTGATATTTTTACAAAGGGTCTTCCTTTGATACTATTTAATGATTTTCGAGACAGTCTCAACGTCCGTCTTTCTCTCGCTAAGACCGAAGAGGTGTGTAAGAATATTAGCATAGGTTTAGGAAGATGTGATAATATTCTGTAAGTTGTTTGTAAATATTGAAATAACCGAGGAAAACATTGTCTTTTAATAATGAATGGAGTGGGGACAGTTGGGGTTGTGAATGGCGTTTGAATCAGTGCTGAGTCATGTAGCAAATATATGACACCCATTTTCCACTATATTCAGAATGCCTCTTCATTTATATATAAACACTACCAAGCATCCTCCATCCTCATTGACAGTAAGAACTGATTATCAAAAAAGATAAAGAGAGCGAGAGAGAGAGAGAGAGCCATGGATTTCAACCTCACCATCACCAGCAAGGTAACTCTCTCTCTCTCTCTCTCTCTCTCTCTCTCTCTCTTTCTCACACACACACACAAACACAAGCACAAGCACACATAGATGCCACTTTCATTCCTTTTCTTGGAAATTTGCCCTTTTTTGAGAGTTTTTGCACAATAAAGTATTTTTTTGATTGATGAAATTGGGACCTATACGGTCAGAATGCACATCAATGTTTCACATCCCATTTTTCATACAAATGGATAACCAAGGACGAAGGTTAAAAGACAATTATACTCTTAATAAATAATTTAACGGTTCGAGAATTAGACCCAAAACCAATTTTTGTGAGGTCGGACTTCACAAACCCCGATCCACGAATCGAGTAAATTTTTGTGATGATAATACCTTGAAAGAAATATTAGCTTCCATGTGAAAAAGTAAATCTAAAAATTAAAGAGAAATACAAGCCATGGTCATACTCTTTTTAACATGATAAGATTTCTGCTAGCTCTTTTGTTTGGATCCTAGGCAATTATTTTATGTGACATTAATTAATTTTGTAAGGTTACATAAATAAATACAAAAGTAGTTCACATTAGATCTATAATATACTCCCTCCTTCCCTCCCGAAGATTCCCTCCCGAAGAGTCACAAATTTCCTTTTAATATAATAGAGTGTTTATTGAAATGGGACAACTCAAAAATAAAAAGTTTTTTATTATTTCTTTATTTGTGGGATTCACTTGTCATACTCACAATAAATAGTCACTAACTATTCTCTACCCCACTTTCTTTTTCCTACGTCACTTTTTATACTCACAACATTTTTTCTTTTTCTTACATCTCTTTTCTTAATTCTCATGCAAGACAAAAATTTTGTCTCTTCGGACGGGACGGAGAAATTACATACTAAAAAAAAGGACAATCATACATATTAATGTGTAATAATGTAAGAGGTGAAATGTTAGCCACACACTTGTCAAAACTTGAAGGAAGCTTCTACACTTTCTCAGTCACGTGATTCATGCTTCTAAAAAATAATCCAATTTGTCAAAATATTTTAGAAAAAAAAACAGTTTTTTTTTTTTCAAGTAATTTTTTCTAGTAATTTGAAAAAATTAGTTTTAAGAAACTCTCATTTCTATTTTTGTAATTAACTGAAACTTTTTAGAAAAATGTACGGTGATATTTTTGTAAATAACTTTATTTATTTTTTAAATGACGTGATAACATTTGTATATGCCCGGAACTTATTAACACTTTGACACTTTTTATAACTAAAACTGGACTACTACGCTATTTAACAATAACACTTGCACTAGAAAAATATCATCTGATACAATTTTACACTAGATCTGACACTGAAAAACATTATTACTATTTTTTAAAAAGTGTCGGTTAATTACAAAAATGTCATTGAGCGTTTTAAATGAAGTTTCAGTTAATTATGAAAATACCACCATTCATTTTTAAAACTAGTTTTTTCTATTTATTTGGAAAAAAATAATTTTTCATAAGATTTACTCAATGAATTTTTAACAATAGCATATTAAAATATATCCAGATTATTTTGAAACTAATGTTTTGTTATTGTATAATATTAAAATATATGTACTTTGCAAAACATAAATATATAAATTAAGTGGATAGTAAATGTATTTATGGATATTTGCTAATAATTTTTTTGATACATAAAAATGAACACCCATGGGGTGAGCAGTGTTCTTTAAATATTTCTTATACTCTTTAACATATTATGTAAATGGAAGATATACGACTACCCACAATCCACAATGGTTTCAACTAACTTTCCATTTCATTTAACCACTTTAATATTTTATCTCATTCATCTCATATTTCAACTATTCATTTTATTTAACCATCCTAAACAATGATTGAATTAAATTAAATTTCAACTCCCTCCAACTCATCATTCTATACCCCACCACTTTTATTTTATTTATATTCTTTATTTTTATGATTAGTAAAATCATAATAATTATTATTATTATTTATAATTAAAAAAATATTTCACACTTAATTATTTTATTTTATTTTGCAATTAAATAATTAGATAAATGACGATAATTATTATTAAAAATAAGAAAAGTTACAATAAACTTAGCTCGCGACACAAGTAATGAAAGACAATAAAATTATTAAATCACAAATTTTCGAACTTCGCTATACGCTTGACTAGATCCTTCGCAATCAGTTGATGAACTTGATCACGCATTTTCGATCTAGTACGACATGCCTTACAACGTAGTACTCGCCAAGAATGGTTGTTGTCAAACTCACTTACTGGCTCTCATCACGATTGCTACTCAGACCAGATCTGCTATCTCAACAATATATTATGTAATATGATGACGCACGATGGGTAGCTGTTTATCTCACATTCGAGCCGGTTCTCGAACGATTTTAAATCGAGCCATTGATTGAATGCACGCTCTATATCTGACATCTCTCCTCGATATTTTGCAAATAACTTATCTTCATCATTTTGAGTGAAGTCTAACTAATTTGATGAAATCTCTGATAAGAAGTGGTAGATACTGCTGAGCAAGATCATACGCCATATTATATCGACGTTGATTTATATAGAAATTAATGCTGAGCTTTTCTCGCTCAACATCATCGAACAACGGCGATCGATCTGCAACATTTATATCGCTCGGAGCTACATTTCGAAAAGGAATGCCAGATTCATAAATCATGAAGCGCAACCGCCAAGAATAAGCACTTCATGTCTCATCACCTAGTAACTGACCTTTCCTTGAGACAATTTTCCCATTCCCGCCGCATGCATCAATCGTCACTCGACCATCCCCTTGGAACTCGCATCTCACTAATCTTCAAGTATTTTTGCAGTCATTTTCATTGGGCTCTCAAGTACTCTGCCATACACCAATGACCCTTTCGCAAAATCTACGTAACGCCTCCAATGCCGCAGGTGCTTCCTATCTTCACGCATTCATCAATATGATCGGGCGGACATACCATACGCTAACATTCGCATCGACGTGGTACATTTTGCTAATGGAGATAGCCTCTTTCGCGCCAAAGATCGAATCTGCAAGGGAAGCAGTTTGCCATGGCTCGATAGGTTCGCGACGATTCGAAGGAATACATGTTTCCGCATTCGATATCGTCGGCGAAGAAATCTTTATACCTAGCATTTCTCGTAGTAGTCGCCAACCGCCTATTTTATTGTGAAAAGCATGCTCTCTTGAAATATTTTTCCTGTTTGTCAAAGCGGTCGACGATAAAATCCTCCTCCCATTCAAGCCGCCTCAGTAGCTCGACATCAAAGGAAGTCCGAATGGATCAATTTCACAGGTAGGAAGAAGGAAAGATCGCATAGTAGAAGAAGGAAAGAGAGCGTTATTTATAAGAAATGAGTGATCGAGGCTGATGCGTACGAAGCCAAAATTAAATCAAGTTAATTAAAAGACAAGGATATCATTCAAGTCGAGCTCACTTTACGATTTGATATGAAGTAATAATTCAATCGATTTAATTAAAAGATAAAGTTACAAACATGCATAATCTTAAAGTGGCATGTAATAGCAGAAGATGACATAAAGTTTGAAAACACATTACGTAGAATCTTGTACGTTGAGCCAATATTTCAAAAAGCTATTGCTCATCCGATGCTCCTTCTCACTTACCTCATCCATATTTTCATCTTTAGCTCGAAATGTCTAGCAATTTGTTTCGCTCTCTGCCGCTGATATCTGTTCTGTCGCTTTTCGCTTCTTTCATTGTCGATAGTTGTTCACCTTCTTGTTTTCCGCCTATTTTTTTTTACTCTTTTCTTGCCAATCTTTCCTATGTGATGACGGATAATCAAGCATACCTTCGTCACTTTCACGTGGATCTTCCAGTGAAAGTGACGAAGGTGATTCAAACTCAGTTGTATCCATTCCCCGTCCTATTGGAAGGGATTCAGCTAAGAAAAAGGGTAAAAAAAATAAGGGCGTAGGCTTGAGCCCGATAAAGGAAGGGTGGACAAGCTATCAACAAATGAAAGAGAACGATTGGGAACGATTGGACAAGATATCCACACAACAAGAGGAGACAAACAAAATTCAACTAGACATTGCTCTGGCTAAAAAGATGAAAATATGGATGAAGTTAATTGAGAAGGAGCATCGCGATGAACAACAACAAAAGATTTTTGAAATATTGACTGCCGAGCTATTTTAAAGATTCTCTGTAATGTGTGTTTTCTACTTTATTGTATGTTTTCTAGCTTTATGTCATCTTTCTGCTATTCTGTACCACTTTAAAGATTATCTGTTTGTAACTTTATCTTTTAATTAAATCGATTGAATTATTACTTCATGTCCGTCAAGTGAGAACCACTCAACTTGAATGATATCCTTGTCTTTTAATTAACTTGATTTAATTTTGACTTCATGCACGTCAACCTCAACCACTCAATTTCTTATAAATAACACTCTCTTCTTTCCTTCTTTCTACACCAATCTTTCCTTCTTCCTACACAAATGGATTCATTCAGACTTCCTTTTGATGTTGAACCCTACAAAAGGCAACTTGAATGGGAGGAGAGTTTTATCGTCAACCCGCTTTTGGAACAAACACCGGAAAAAAAATATTTCAAAAGAGAGCATGCTTTTCACAATAAGAGTCTGGTTGACGACTACTTTTCTGAAAATGCTAGGTATAAAGATTTCTTCCGCCGACGATATCGAATGCGGAAACATGTATTCCTTCGAATCGTCGCGAACCTATCAAACCATGACAACTACTTCACACAAAGATTCGATGCTGCTGGCAAAGAAGGCCTATCTCCATTAGCAAAATGTACCACATCGATGCGAATGTTAGCATATGGTATGTCCGCCGATCATATTGATGAATACATAAAGATAGGAGGCACTGCAGCATTGGAGACGTTACGTAGATTTTGCAAAGGGGTCATTCAATTGTATGAGCAAGAGTACTTGAGAGCCCCAACTGAAAATGACCTGCAAAAAATACTTGAAGTTAGTGAGATGCGAGGGTTCCCAGGGATGATCGAGAGTGTTGATTGCATGCACTGGGAATGGGAAAATTGTCCTACTGCTTGGGAAGGTCAATTTACTAGAGGTGATAAGGGAACCACAAGTGTTATTCTTGAA
Source organism: Adenophora triphylla var. japonica (assembly GCA_022495995.1). Taxonomy (NCBI): domain Eukaryota; kingdom Viridiplantae; phylum Streptophyta; class Magnoliopsida; order Asterales; family Campanulaceae; genus Adenophora; species Adenophora triphylla. The sequence continues at coordinate 22,399 of JAFEMH010007054.1, forward strand.
GCAGTTGCCACTCATGATTTATGGATCTGGCATTCCTTTTTCGAATGTCCGGGCATATTGAACGATATAAATGTTCTGGATCGATCACCATTGTTCGATGATGTTGAACAAGGAAAAGCTCCACTAGTTAATTTCTATATAAATCAACGTCAATATAATATGGCGTATGATCTTGCTCACGGTATCTACCCTTCTTATCCGAATTTCATCAAATTAGTTAGACTTCCTCAAAATGATGAAGATAAGTTATTTGCAAAATATCAGGAGGGATGTCGAAAGGATATAGAACGTGCATTTGGAGTGCTTCAAGCTCGATTTAAAATCATTCGAGAACCAGCTCGAATGTGGGAGATAGACGATTTGGCTACCATCATGAGGTCATGTATCATATTACATAATATGATTGTTGAGGATGAACGGGATACGTATTCTCAGAATTGGCTTGACTATCATGATGAATTCGAGGTAAGTGGGTTTAGTACACAACAACCATTCTCAACTGAGGTACTACCTGCATTTGCAGAGCATGTGCGTACTAGATCGAAAATGCGTGATCCAAGAGTTCATCAAGAATTGCAGAAGGATCTAGTCAAGCACATATGGGCAAAGTTCGGAAATTTGTGATTTAATAATTTTATTGTCTTTCATTACTTGTGTCGCGAGCAAAGTTTATTGAACTTTTCTTATTTTTAATAATAATTATCGTCATTTATTTAATTGCAAAAAAAATTAATTAAATGTGAAATAGTTTTTTAATTATAAATAATAATTATTATTATTATTTTACTAATCATAAAAATAGAGAATATAAATAAAATAAAAGTGGTGGGGTATAGAATGATGAGTTGGAGAGAGTTGAAATTTAATTTAATTCAACCATTGTAGGGTGGTTAAATGAAATGGGTAGTTGAAATATGAGGTGGATGAGATAAAGTGTTGTGGTTAAATGAAATGGGAAGTTAGTTGAAACCATTGTGGGTAGTCTAAGAAGGGAAAGATTTAATTTTAGCTCCAATGTGAAGATTTTAAAGCTTATGGAGATCGAAAACTTGGTACCCTCTATGTTATATGTGATGGCCCACTAGGAAGAAATAGGAGTATTGATGATGCCAAAAATGTTCGCATTAGCCCAAATCGAGCGGCGGGTTGTATCTTGTATGTTTGAATAGCCTGAAAAAGAAGAACAAACACGTAAACTAAATCGGGGCTTCACCGGCGAATGCCCTCCGGCGTGAGAATAAGTATTTGTGTAATATAAAGAGAATCAATTGACAAAAGTTTATAATCAAAATATGCGTTACCAAAATATGTGCATTATGACTTGTATTTATAGGTGTAGGGATGTAGAGTCCATCTTTGATTAGGAAGTTCCGTGTGAGTAGGTTATAATCCTAGTTGAATTATAATGACCCGCATTCCTTGTTTAAGTAGAATTAGTATTGCCTTTTGTCCTATGCCCAGGAGGAATGCTCCTCAGCTTGTTATGCTTGGTTGGCCTGAATGAGTGTCGAGGAAGAGAGGAGAGCAAGGATAGAGAAGCTCATTTCCTTGCCTTTTATTGACGACCGAGTAGGTGCTCCTCGTCTTTTATTGAGGACAAGGTCGGCCTTGATAGATGCCTTTCTAGACATATGAGAGCGTGCGTTGTCGGCATATAAGAATTATGTGTCTTAGTCATTATTCGCTCTGATATGTCTAGGTCGACATAGTGGTAACGACGAGAAAAGTTAGGGAAAGCCTACTTCTTTTGTCGTTTTGTCGTAGTATCTGATACTTGTATGACCTTATTTGATTTTTTGATTCGCGAGAGCGACTCGTTGTAGAAAAGTGGTTCAACGCCCTTATATGTGGTGGCCTACCAAGCACAAATATATTGGGTTAGCTAAATGGCAAAACCCTCATTTTGGTCACTAAACAAATCATAATTTTGCAAAGACCTAATTAATTTTTATTTTATTTTTTGCAATATCCTCATTTAAGTACATATTTTTTGCAATTTCCTCACTTTGTAAACGGAGACATCATTATTTTAACGGCAGAGGGGCATATGCTATATCACGTGATTAACAACCGTTATAAACTTAACTTTTCAAATCAAACACAACCAAAGACTATTAAAAGGACCACACCATTTCATTTCCATTTCTTTAAATTCATATCAAAACCACAATTTTCTGATGGATTTTCATTGGCAGAAATTTGAGTTTATAACGGTTGTCATTCACGTGGCCCCTCTACTTTTAAAAAAATTGACGTCTCCATTTACGGAGCGAGGACACTACAAAAATCATGTACATAAATGTGAACATTGCAAAAAAATAAACTTCAATCAGGAAATTGCAAAGATATGATTTCTTTAATGAACAAAATATGAGTTTTGCCTAGCTAAATATACCATAGATCCGTAAAGAAGTTGTAGATGATATTGCTACAACCTAATAGCATGTGAAAACTTAAATATTTCCTACGTACCGAAGAGATTGTCCGAATTTAATGATCAATTCAATCGAACTTTGACCATAATTTATCATAATTTTATGAAAACTTAATTATATTCGTGCAATTCTAAAAATTGTAATTGAATGGATATTAAATGCCCAAGGTTGACAATCATCTAAATCCCACCATTTGGTATGGATTCCTGAAATCCATTCCCAGGTAATCTAAGAATTTCTTATAATCTTAACTGCCATTTCATTTATCTCTTCAAGGACAAGAAGAAATCAATCAAGCAGTCCATGCTACTATGCTGCAAGGTCTACATCTCCGAGGCACGAAACAAAGAAGCTATCGACTCCATTACACGAGCTGCTAAACTCGATCCAGAGACCATAATAGTCAACAAATTCGGTGATCGTGATTACAATCGTACTGCTTACACTCTTGTATCGTATGTTGCTCATGATGCCACTGGCTGTCCAATTTACAGCCCTTTGCAACAAACTGTGCTAGCCATGGCTGAAGCCGCTTTTGCAGCCACCAATCTTGAGCTGCATTATGGAGCTCACCCTCGGCTTGGTGTTGTGGATGACATTGTTTGCCACCCGTTGGCTCGAGCTTCATTGGATGAAGCAGCTTGGCTGGCTAGAACACTAGCAGCTGCTATTGCTAATCGGTTTGAAGGTACAAAAGAACAGGCACAATTATCACCATAACACACACACACACACACATATTTGGGTGTTTGTGTGTGTGCGTGTCGTGGGTGTTGAACGATCCACTCTATACACGCGAGCACACACATACATTTAGTATGTTGATTGACGATAGCCACGCATTCACACACATATTTTGGGGTGGAAGACAATACAGACAATTACCTCCAAATATACTCCCTCCGACCCAATGTTATGGTTACTAAATCTGAATGCGTGGAGATTAAGGAAAAATTAAGTATTGCGAGTATGAAAAGTAAGTAGGAGATATAAAGTGGGGTAGCGAGATTTTTGTTGCGAGTATTAACCAGTGGGTCTCATCGACTATTTTGGATTAGTAACCAGAACATTAGGACGCTCAAAAAGGAAATAAGTAATCAGAACATTGGGACGACATTGGGATGGAGCTGTGATGTACCCGATTTTTGAAATCAAACGGAGTCGCCACGCCATTTTTGTTTTAAGGGCCAAAACTTTGAAAAATGTCCGAGATTAGAAATTTGGGTTCGGAGGTCACGTTACACGCCGGGAAGGACGTTAGTGTGCACCCGGAATGCCTCGTGAAACGAGTCTTCCAAGCTTAAAAACCATTTGTGTGTGTGTGTGTGTGTGTTACTTTGGCCAAAATAAGTTGAAACTGAGGAAAGTAAAAATTGGGAATTCTTTATTAGACTTTGGACAGATCCCATGATTTTTGGTGTGATTTTTGGGTTGAGATTTGACACTCAAAAGATTTTTGGAAGTTGAAAACCATTTCTGCCAGAAGGAAAAAGGCAGTGGACACTTAATTTTGAAATGGACTTTAGGGCTTGAAAACTCCAAAATCTGGGAAAAGTCCGAGAATGAAAAATGTTCAAAACACCTTAAATAAGGTTTCTATAAAAGAACTTTTCATTTTGGGGATGATTTGAGGACCCAAAACCTTCTGGAAATCTCAGATGTGAAATCTGGACTTCCAGAGACTGATGAACTGACCTTTAAAGGAAAATTTGAAAAAGGGAGTTTTACTCACGCAAAAAAATAAAGTAAAAATATGTATGAAAGCTCTGGATGTTGGCTACAAAAAGTGTTTTGTAGTCAACACCAAATTCCAAGTTTATCTGTGTCCAAAAAATTAGACCATGGACTGGGGTCTTAGAAAATTGCTACTGGACAGCAACTTCTCAAGACGGAAAACATGATTTTAAAGGGGGTTTTGCATCCATGCTTGTCCCCATTTCCCTAGGTTTTGATTAGTGATCACTTGACATTTTAGTGGTGAATCAACTATATCAAACCATCCTTGGGGTACATTAGGACTAAGCACTTCATTTGCTTGGGAAGGGGAATTTTATCCTTTGAAAAAGAGATTTAATGTATGAAAATGATTTTTAGAGTTTTGAAAATGTGTTTTCTTTGCAAGTAAGTAAGAACACTTTGAAAATAATGTTGATCCTTGTAGAAGATCATCCATGGAGATGAACTTCCATGGTGATCTTCTTGGATCTAAGACAAGAAGATGAATGAACTACATTTTGTAGCTTGAAAATGCATGCATGGATGAGAGAATTTTAGGGTAAAGAGAGGGAGGTTATACCTATCTTCCTTGTGTTTTGTGTTTGAATGGATTCAAAGGCTTGAATGTGTTTAGGGTTGATGATTTGAGTTGGTTAAAGAGAAAACAAGTAGATAACAATGAAGTCCTCTATGTTTTCTCTCTAATCCTCCTCCTAAGGGGTGATTTGAGCTTGGATTGGTGCATGTATGAGAGTATGTATGAGAGTGTTTTGAAGTGTTTGTGAGTGAGTGAGATTTGGGAAAGATTGGAGAGAAAATGGTGGCAATTCAAGTGAATTCCCACCGTTTTCTCTCTATTTTTCGCCATGTCTTTATTCTTTGTGAGTGATTTGTGTTGTGTAAACCGAGAGAGGAGGGTTCAATTTATAGCCCTCTCGAAATTGACAAACATGTCCGCGCGGATGGGATTGTAAACGTGCACTTTGTTCATTAAATGCGGCTCCGGAGCTTTGGACAGGAAGAATAAAATTCAAAAATCCAGCAGTTTATGTTTTTCAACTTGCCCAATTCGGATTTTTCTAATTTCTTTTGCTTTTTGAGATTCTTTCTTTGGTTTATCCTTTTTTGGCAATCCCTAATCTACCCTTACTTGGTTAGAAATGTTAGGAATGTTAGGAATTGTTAGAAATGTTATAACTTTCGTTAATTTTCTAACGAAAATACTAACAAGCTCAAATTGGAGCACTTACAGGAGCATGTGTGTACAAGTGTGTGTGTGTGCAGTGTGTGGGTGTGCACGCGTGTACTTGTGTGTGATGGTTGACAATAGGCGCACGCGCACACGCGCACACATTTTTTTGACAATACACAATTACCTCCTCATATTTTGAATCACTGCAGTGCCAGCATACCTGTATGACGCAGCGCACCCATCCGGGAAGGCACTGGACATCATCAGGCGTGAGTTGGGCTTTTATCAGTCCAACTATACAGGGACCCAATGGGCCGGGTGGCCCCAATCAGAAATTCTCCCCGAAAACCCCAACGAAGGCCCAACAGTGGCACATCCAGCAAAAGGCATTACAATGATTGGTGCACGCCCATGGGTGGCAACATATAATGTACCAATTATGTCCACCGATGTCTCAGCTGCCAGACGGATTGCTCAGAAGGTGAGTGCAAGAGGTGGTGGGCTTCCTACCGTGCAAACACTGGGCCTCGTCCATGGTGAAGATTTGACAGAGATTGCTTGCATGCTGTTGGAGCCCAATAGAGTAGGAGTTGATCAGGTCCAGAACCGGGTTGAAATGCTGGCCACTGAAGAAGGGGTAGATGTGGAAAAAGGGTATTTTACTGATGTATCTCCTGAGATGATTATTGAAAGATACGAGAAACTAACCTCAGCTGAATCAGATTGACTCCAGGGAGCTTGTCAGTGTCTGACATGCAGCAAAACTTTATCTTTACTATTATGTTCCTGTAAATAATTTCAAACATTAAATAAAAAAAGATCTGGACTTTGTTCCCTCGACGGTCCAAAGTGTGATTTTCCGAACAATGTTGTGAAGTGAACAATATAATAACTCTCAAATATATAAAATGAAATCTCCGTTTCATTTATCCGAAGATCCCAATAATTTACAACTTCCTTTTGTGATCTATGTGCATTTTGTGCAAAAACATATCTCACCTTTGGGATAATGACCTCAACTTGCTCAAGAACTTCACATAGTTTCTCAAACAGACTCTTGAAACTTCAACAGACGAATGATATAATAATCTTGACCTGACTGACTTCGCCCACCTGAGCTTTTATGGGAAGATAATCGAGATTGAAACTGAGTTATGCAAAATGATTCTTAAGTTGGACAGTGCTTGACTCGGGATTCTTCAGATAAAAACTCAAGAAAAATTTTATCCAATCGCTTGGCACCAGGACCAGGCATAAAGAAAGAATCATCACCTCGTACAGAACAAGGGTCTTACCCATCATCTGAGCTTCCTACACACCAGGCTCCGGGTGAAAACCGATTTGTACGACCAAGCAATTCTTTATCAATCTTGTCCAGGGCAGGGTCATTTTTGGAAAACTTTCGAGCAAACGGAGCACTACTATTGACCATTTTCTCAAAATCTTTGATTGTCAACAAACGAGGATGTTGCTTTGGAGGAGTGTCCCATGCAATAAAATGAAGATCATGACTTATTGCAGTGTCACGGAACTCTTTTGACTCTTTTGTGTTGCATATAACAGTTTGAAAGTAGCCCTCAGGAGAGGAGACAAAATTTGCATAGTACATTAGAATTGTTCGTGGAAGTTTATCATATCCCCATATACAGTATTCCACAAAGGAGCGAGTTAGCATTACCCATGCCGAACCTGTACCAGAAGTAAACTAGAGTTTAAACGAGCATTTGCAAGATAAATATTGTGGGCTAATTTCATTGCAACTAGAGTTTAAATGAGCATATGCACGATAAAATTGTGGGTTAATTTCACTGCCTACCCCTGAGATTTGGACAAGTCTCATTGTCCCCCACTGAGGTTTGGTTTCATCTCACTTGCCCCTTTTTGCTAATTACAGTGAAATGAAATGACTATTTTAACCTTAAATTTAGAGTGACTATTCCATATTTGGAAGGAGATTTAGGGGTAAAATAGTCATTTCATTTAATTAAAGTTGATAAAGAGTGTAAGTGTGATGAAAACAAACCTCAGGGGGGGAAATGAAACTTGTCCAAACCTCAAGGGTGGGCAGTAAAATTAACCCGAAAAATCCTTGTTTGTGGAAATTAAGGCTTTAGCCAAATGAGGTATCTTACCAGTTAACAATTTAAAGGAGGTAGGAAGTGTTCGACGTTGAGAAGTCAAAGCAAGGTCTGATTTCTTGGACAAGTAAAGACCAGGGTCAACAATTATTGGTTTTGCCCTTTGGTTCCTGCAAATAGAGGTCTACATTTGTTATAACAGACTCTTTATCTGGATATGTAAGGAAGATGTTCATATATTGACAGTGGATTTTTACTCACAGTTTCCATCCAGAAAGCTTTGTATGTTCAATGAAGTTGACATTTCACGACAAATTGGAGAAAACATGAAGCAAGTCTGCATAATGAGGAGATGAATATGATGAGCTCTATTAAGGAATCTCTGTATCCATAATTTCTCAACAAAGTCCATCTCAAATTTCCTGAATAATATGCCACGTAAGAGGGTGCAAAAACAACATGAAAAGCAGATCAAAGGTGAACAAATATTGATGTTCCATATACGGAGAGCATGGAGAAAAGGCTTACTATGGCTCCGATTGTAATGCAGAAAATCATTTCAGGAGAGTGTCGCCAAAAAAAAAAACCAGCATTCTTTAGTTTAATGAACAGTCAAGTGAAAAATATCCTGTGAGTAGCAGGAAAAACACCCTTTCCTATAGAAAGTTACTTTTAAATTTGAAGTCCACGTATCCATTTCCAGAATATGAACCTCTACTTGGCTTTTGTCTTTAGTTACATTTTTGTAAACCCAGTCTGTCTTTTTGTTACACTACAGATGACCTCTTTATGATATTTCCGGACAAAATTTTCTCAATGTCATCCAAGCATAGTTGAATAGAGTATATGTGCACAAAAATGACATCTCGAAATCATAGTTCCAACTTCTTTTTTCTCAATAAAAGGAGACTAATGTCCTTAAAGGGATTTCCTCTAGATGGGACAATTGATGGTCTTAAGTAACTCTAGGAGGCTTGATACAAGGTCCGCATTCCTTTTAGGGCTGGTATTCTTGGAGTGATAGTCACAGAAAATATAGCATAACCCCACATGGTAATGTCTTCGATAATTTGGACAGAAAATTGAGCACTACAAGAACATCATAGTTACCAAGTATGAAGTACGGCTGTTTCTAGAGATTTTTAATAATCCAATGACATCTTTAGTTGATGCCTTGCTTTCAGAGACGTCACAGGCTTGGAAAATGAACACATGAATCAGTTTTTGTATTTTATACAGAATATATGTAACGGGAGTAGGATTCTGCAAATGATCACTTTCTCAGCAGGATTGTAACCCACTGGATATTCTTACATGACGATCCTGGGCATGGAACATGGAGTTTTCTTGTAAGGCAATTTGGAAAGATGAAGGGCATATGTAGGGAAAAAAATTATGTCTGTCGTGCCTCTGAAATGAGTAACAGAAGACAAGTAAAAACCAAGTAGAACGTGAAAAGCTGTTGTGGTGCAGACATTACACCTTTGTCTTCCTTGAAAACATCTTTAGGGACTCTAGGCATTGCTTATTTAAGGTTTTTAGGGTGCATTGGCTGATTTGTAATAGGTTGTTATTGATAGAGCTACCGATTCATGGTGGCCTGATTGCTTTCTTTCTTTCTTTTTCTTCTCCATTCATTCTCTTCGTAATTGTATTATTCTTCAAAGCTTTTTTTTTCTTATTAAAATCAATGTCATTTTTTCCTACGTAGAAAAGTCATTAGATGTTCTCTCTTCTTTTCTTTCTTTTTTAAAATCAATGGATGATATATTATTCATCTTCTTTCTTTCTTCTAAAAATCTCTTTTCATAAAATTTATTTTCTTTTCCTTCTTAAAATCGATGTTTTTTCTTCCACCGAGTGATGATATTGTGTCATCCCTTTCCCTTCTCTTGGCCACTTCATCTCCTTCCCCTCTCTTGGCCACTTCAAATTGGTGATGCTATTGTGTCATCTCTTTTCTCTCTCTCATTATTATGAAGGCTTTGTACGAGAGCACATCTTCTCCAAGGCAACGATTAGCTCACACACGTGCAAACGAACTCATTACACCATAGACGGTTTCATGACATCATCTCCAAGATTGATCACACTATCCGATCGTCCATCTTGCGGGGGCACGATAGAGATGCAACAAATATTTAGTTTCCTAATTCTAATATTCTTGTATATATCGTTTCTTATTATTTAGTTTGTAATTACAATTAGGATTCTATTACTTGTACTCCAAAACACTCGTGTATATATATTTCAACAATGTCAATAATAAAATTTGAATCTTTCGATTATGAAAGTTTTCCACAATTCTTCTTCTTATTCTAATAGTTATAAGTAGGGATGACAACATATTAGCTTTTGTCGAGGTTTGAATTAGCAATACGATTATCAGAACATGGAAAGGAAGCCCTATCATATATTATTACTAATATTAAATGGAGGTAATATATACTCCCTCCGTCCTATCCGAAAAGGCACAAAGTTGGCCTTGCACGGAAATTAAGGAAAGTGTATAGTGGAGTAAGTGTTGTAAGTATGAAAAGCGAGGTAGCAGAGAGAAAGTGAGGTAGGGAATAGTAAGTGGATAGTTATTGTGAGTATGACAAGTGGGTCCCATGAATAAAGAAGTGTTAAAAGGTTTTCATTTTGGGTATGTACCTATTTAAATGGAACACCCAAAATAGAAATTTGTGTCTTTTCGGGTGGGACGGGGGGAGTACTCCCCTTCATCCCACAATAGTATTCCTCTATTCCATGTCGGGGAGTCCCAAAAATAAATGACGAACAAGACCCATCCCATTGATCTGGCACTACCATAGATATTTTGAGGGATAAAATGAAAAGCACATGGAAACATATGATGATTTCTCAAGACTCGTGTAAAGTCCAAAATCCAATGGGGATACTTATTTTGGGATGGAAGGAGTAATATCGACTTTAAAGTGCAAAATAGGCAATAGGTACTTGTCCAGGCCAGACCATTCCCTAAACCATATTCAATCCCGCGTCGATTTCTAAAAAGCCCTTGTAACCCTGCACTATTAAGAGGTGTGAAAAATTTAGCTAGCTTCAAGTAATTTTGTCATTCCTAGTTGGAAGGCAAGAAGATCTTCGCAGTTTGGGACTGGTTAACTGTCTGGCTGGGATCCCATGCCAAGCATTGTGGGAAAGGATTTCTTTTATAATTGGTTATGCTATACTATCATAAATTTTTTTCTTGTCTTTTATTTTTCTTCCGCACATCATTCTCTGGTTACCCTTACAAAAGTAGTATCTGGACTTTGTCCACAGACCCATGTACTAAGGACCCACAACAAAAAGATCTTCTTTGACAAACTGACACTACCTTTATCTTCAATCCAGGTATTTTAAATTCAGCAGTATACAATAGAAAAGTTTGTTTCATGATACCCAAACCAGCATTTCAACTTGATCCCACTGCCTCACCTTAATAAGGGATGCCCAAACCAGATAATTTTAAACCTGTTTTTGCATTCAAACAGAGTTATTATCATTTTTTTGGTGGCATATTTGCTCCCCTAATGGGGAGATATCTACAAGTACATAGAAAGTTTTAGAGACATAGGACCTTCATTTAAATAAAATTCTGGATTCTAGTAATTTTAGAATTCATTTTTACGATTTTCATGTTGCCTATCTCAAAGGTAAGGGATTGGGCGGTCCCCTTGCGCATACTCCCTCCGTCCAGCATAAGATTTTTATTTGCGTGTTTGCAGGGAGATTAAGAAAAAGTGCAAGTGTTGTGAGTATGAAAAATGAGGTAATAGAGAGAATGAATGGGAGTAATAGTAAGTTGATTGGTGTTGAGAGTATAGAAGTAAAATATGAGAGAGAATGAATGGGAGGAATAGTAAAGATTCTTTATCATTTTGGGAAATAGAAATCTTATATGGGACGCCCAAAATGGCAAAATGGAAATCTTATGCGGGACGGAGGGAGTATGTTGTAAATCTCTAACATAATTAAACATTCGAGCAAGTTATATAACAATGAATTAGTACTAAGAAACCGGGAACTGTAGTGAGATGATTATAAGCAAAACTAAGAAATATAATGCAACTAAAATGAAGGTGTAGCACTGACCGTCTTGAGTCACAAGTGGATAGTCCGAAGCAATGAGGTTTATAAACCAATCCCAATTCAAGCTCTCCTTCAACAAAATTGAAATTGCTTGAAGGGTAGAAGCAATCATCGTTGGACCCTTATACGTCACCAAATTCGACTGTGCCATTACTCGGACATTCTCCACTTCACGAAAAGTAGGATCATTCTTCACCGACATTGTCAAATCCAACCTTTCGCGAGGTGGAGCCTCAAGATCGATATGCAAAATATACTGATTACGAGGATGATACACAGCTTGTAAGGTTCTCATCATTCTTAAACTATCACCTTTAGTACCCGAAATAAGGTAAGCTAATCTGGGTGCTTCTGTTTTCACAACACTAGAATCGACAAAAGCTTCCTTCAAATCCGATTCTACAAAATACCCACTAGAGCCATCTGATCTTACCAACGGTATCACATCAAATTGCAATGATTCTCGACCATAAGAAGTGAAATACAACCCAAAAACAGCAGCCATAACTAGAAAAATCCATACAAGCAAACTGGCAAAAAAGGGAACTATCCACCTTCTATCGCCATAAACCCTTCCTAAACCGAATTTCACATTCTTCTTGAAACTCTTATCAAATATTGACATCTAGGTATTGTTTCACGACAAGGAGGCTTCAATTTTGCCCAAAACTAACCCCTTTGATGTACCAACTGAACAAAGAACCGAGCTTTCGCAAAAGAATGACCTGCTAAGGTCTAGAAGGCTCTATCAAAAACTCATATACAGCAATGCAAGCTCATTAAGCAGAGTCCCCAAATTTCGATGGAATAAAGGAGCTCAATTTGTGGACAAAATATCCAACAATTAGGCAAAAGAAAGGAAACATACAGTTACTGTTAAGAATCAAAATACAACTCAACCAAGTGAGGCGCCCGCCCACTGTAAGCCGTGCGTCCGCCTCACCGCTCACGCATCCGTTTCAGCCTATCACGCCTGTGCGGCCGCACCACCAGGCGCCCGCCTCAACCTATTTACACCAATGCTGAACCTTCGGCCTTCGAGGTTGCCGCCTCAGCTTGTGCCAGGCGCCCGCCTCATGCGACTGATGCCCTCCATGATGCTTCCACTTCAGTTCATGTACATTAAGCTTGTTCCTTTAACTTAGATTAATGTATCTTAGGTTCAGTCTCTTCATATAGCTCTCTCCAATGTATATATAATCTTCAGTTGAGTAATGAAAGTACATATCATACACCATTTAATTACTTCTCTTATATGGTATCAATCGTCCAAAAAGATCCAACCCATTCCAAAAGCTTCCGCCGCCACCAAACCCCAACTTGCTCTCGGCTAAACCCCACCAGTCGTTTCTCTCATCTCCTCCTCCGTAAACCCTAAACCTAATCTATCCTTTCTGCCGCACCGGCAACATCCGTCACTTCATTCTCAAAACCTTACTATTCTACCATGGCTACACATGACTATACAACCCAAATCCTAGTGCCGTCGGCCACCCACAACCCTACTTCAGGCTACTTCAATAGTAAGTGCCAATATTGCAATCGCAAGGGACATGTTACGTCCCAATGCAATCGATTCAAGAGGGATTATCCCACTGTTACTTTTCCCTCCATCCCACCATCTATACAACCCAACCCAATCGACATTCTGCCACAAACAATCACTTACCAAAATCCTAGGCAAAACCCTGGCCCTAGTCACAACCCAACTTTAGAAAAATTCCAGCAAACTGATGTAGTCTCCAGTGTGGTCACATCGGCAGTCACACCAACCATTCAGAATCTCCACCCTCGCGTACATACTGCTACAGCCCCTTCTACCATCTTCACATCCTGGCTTGTGGATAGTGGGGCAACACATCACATCACCAACAACCTCTCAAACCTTACTCTTCATCGCCCATATCATGGTATTGATGGTGTAATCATAGGTGATGGCTCCTCTCTTCCCATCTCCGACATTGGCACGTTTACTCTTTCCAATCCCACTTTCACACTTCACTTTCATAATACCTTACATGTTCCTACCATCTCTAGAAATATCCTTTCCGTCTCACAATTCTGTAAGGATAATCATGCTATCATTGAATTCTCACCCTCATCCTTCACCATTAAATCAATCGCATCAAAACAACCTCTTCTTCATGGAATCATTGACCAAGGTGTCTACCTTTGGAAACCCGACACAATCTCATGTCCCCACAAACACTTCCGCTTCCATTGAAGCACACCCTAGTATCACCACCTCTCTCCACTCGTGGCACCACAAACTAGGCCATCCCGCAACCCCTATAATTTCCATACTCCAAAAACAATTTTCTCTGCCTATCTCATCAAAACCTTACTCCAATTGCAATGCCTGTGACATAAATAAAAGTCACAAATTACCTTTCTCTACTTCTTCCTTACAAACCAATGCCCCTCTCGAAATTATCTTCTCAGATGTATGGACCTCTCCTATACTATCACATGATAATTTCAAATACTACGTCATCTTTGTTGACCACCACACTAAACACACATGGTTATACCCTCTCAAAAACAAATCCGACACCTATGCCACCTTTACCCGCTTCAAAGCCCTTGTTGAAAAATTCTTCAATCGTCCCATAATCCAAGTATTCTTAGATAATGGAGGGGAATACCTAAAACTCACTCCTTCTCTATTAAATAATGGCATCACCCACCTTACATCACCTCCCCACACACCTGAACACAACGGCTATGCCGAACGTCGTCATCGACACATTGTTGAAACTGGCCTCGCACTTCTTTCTCATGCTAACATTCCACTCAACCTCTGGCCATTTGCCTAAACCACAGCAACTTATCTCATCAATCGTATGCCTACTGTCACCCTAGATAATGATTCTCCATATTTTCGCATATTTAAAACTCTACCCAATTATACAAAACTTCGCAGCTTTGGCTGCATTTGTTATCCCTGGCTTCGGCCTTATAACCCCCACAAACTCGCACCCAAATCCGTTCCTTGCATCTTTGTGGGCTACTCCCCCACTCAGAGTGCCTACTATTGTCTTGACCCCTCAAGTTTTCGTGTCTACACCTCCAGACACGTTAAATTCGTAGAAACAGAATTTCCATACCCCTCCCTCTCTAAATCACCCCCTGATACCACCCTCCTAACTCCTTCTCAGTGGTGTCCTATCACCATTCCTCTTCTTCCCACTTCTCCTCCCAACTCACCTGCTGATGCTACCACTGATGTGGTCACACCAGCCCCTACACCAGCTCCCACACCAATTTTTCCTTCTATCCAGTCAACTCAACCCATCCCTCCAAACGTACCATCCTCTTCCCAAACCATACAACAACCATCAGACACAACCTCGACCGTTCCCTCAACCTCCCATCCCTTGTCCCAAATACCTGCTGCTACTCATGATGTTATCACACCCACACCCACACCTCCTCAACTTCCAGTACGTACCATTGTCACTCGTTCCAAAAATAATATCGAAAACCTAATCCCAAGTATGCTAACCTCACCACCCTCTCTTCTTCCACAAGCCTACCCACCACTACCAAACAAGCCCTCTCACAACCCCACTGGCTAGCTGCCATGCATGAAGAATACACCGCTCTTCTGAAAAACAACACTTGGTCTCTTGTTCCCCCTTCTAGTTCTCAAAACGTTGTCGGTTGCAAATGGGTCTTTCGAATTAAATACAATCCCGACAACACCATCCAAAAATACAAAGCTCGTCTTGTAGCAAAAGGCTTTCACTAACAACCCGGAGTTGATTACTCTGAAACCTTTAGTCCTGTTGTAAAACCTGTTACCTTCCGTCTCTTACTCTCATTTGCCCTTAGTCAAGGTTGGTCTCTTCGCCAACTTGACGTCAATAATGCATTCCTTCAAGGTATCTTATCTGAAACTGTTTCATGTCTCAACCTCCTGGTTTCATTGACACATCCTCTCCCACCCATGTGTGTCATCTCACCAAGGCCATTTATGGTCTAAAACAAGCCCCTAGGGCGTGGTACACTGAGCTTAAAAACTATCTCCTCTCTTATGGCTTCACACCTTCTCTAGCCGATCCCTTTCTTTTCATCTACAACAAAAACTCTCATCATCTCTATCTTTTAGTCTATGTTGATGATATAATCATAACAGGTCCCTCTCCCACTTTTCTTTCCTCCTTTATCACTAGTCTTGCCACTAGATTTTCCCTTAAGGATCTTGGTCCACTCTCCTACTTCCTTGGTATTGAGGTCACACCCAACCATCATGGCCTTCTTCTTTCCCAGTCTAAATACATACATGATCTACTCACTCGTCACAACATGACCAACTCTAAACCGACCAACACCCCCATGGTTACCTACCCTCCACTTTTAAACAACCAAACCTCACCAATTCACAATCCCACTGATTATAGAGCCATAGTTGGTGGCCTCCAATATTTGTCCATCACCCGTCCGGACATCTCCTTTTGGTCAACAAACTAGCACAGCTTTTGCAAAACCCTCGAGAATCTCATTGGATTGCCACACGAAACGTCTCCTACGATATTTACGTGGTTCTCTCCCATCTTGGCATTCGGTTGTTCCGTGATACCCCAAATACTCTTCACGCCTTTTGTGATGCCGATTGGGCAGTGACAAAGGTGATTATGTCTCCACCACAGCTTTCTTGTTTATCTTGGCAAAAACCCCATTGCATGGTCCTCTAAGAAACAACGCACCGTTGCTCGCTCTTCCACCGAGGCCGAGTTTAAGGCCATTGCAGATGCCACAGCTGAACTTCTATGGGTTCAAAACCTTCTCTCTGAACTTCATATACGTCTCCCTAGCCCACCGGTCATTTATAGCGACAACCTTGTGAAATTACCCGGATCCGGCTCGCGCGCGGAGCCCCGGCATCTCGCATTCGTCGCTGTTCGGGAAGTCGCCCGGATCCGAGCGGCCTGTCGCGCCCGGCCCGTCCGGCTTGTTCCGTTTTAGCGTTGCGCGTTGGAGGTGTCTCGCCGTTTTGCTTTCGCATTTTGTAGAGTCGCCACGCCGTTTTTATTAAGCCCAAAACATTGAAAAAGGGCATCAGTTTAAAGATAAATTTTAAAGCTGTTTTGTGTGATGAGATTTTGAGTTCGGAGGTCGATGACTCCCCAGGAAGAGAATATTAGAATATTAGAGCTCACCGAGTAGCCTCGTAAACGAGTCTTTCGGATACCCCTAATATCCTTTAAAATGTTGTGTGTGTGTGTGTGTGCTTTTTAAAAATGCATGTATCGGATATCTACATCAGATGCTATGTATGGAAATGTATTGAAATAGTATAGGAAGGAAGCCTTACCAATGTTGGTTCGTATACTGTCTTCCGCAGGAATAGTGTTTGAGGTCGGAGTAGCGTTAGGACAGCGGATGCCTGCTGGGTTGTCGCGGACGAGTTTCGGCGTGAGTTGAGGTTGTAGGCTGCGTTCGGGCGAGAGGTTCGGCGTGCGTGGGGATCGTCGGGATTACTCGGGCGGAGTTTCGGCGTGCGTTGTGGTGGCGGGAGTCACTCGGGCGGAGTTTGGCGTGGTTTGGGATCGTCGGTTTGACTCGGAAAGAGCGGGACAGGGAAAGACCGTGCGAGGCCTCGGAGTACCACGAGGGGCCTCGGAGTACCTCGAGAGTGCCTCGGGCAGCGCGGGAGCGTCTCGGGAGCGCTCGGAGAGGCCGGAGCACCTCGGGGGCTCGGAAGGCCTCGGAAGGATCCGAAGGGGCGGGAATGCCTCGAAAGGTCTTAGAGAGGGGAGCCAAGGCTTAGGGAGGAAGAGAGAAGTGGGAGGTGTGTAAAAATGAGGAGGAAGCCCTCTATTTATAGTCTCGATTTGGTGCAAAGAGGTCCGTACGGACCTCCTTGAGTTATCCAGATTTTGGTTTTCCTCGATTTGAGGGAATATGCAATGATGGTGAATATTCTGAAATGATGATGTCCCCTTGCAAAGAGGTCCGGATTTTGACTTGACATGCAAAGAGGTCCGTACGACCAAGTCCGTACATGGAAACCATCATTTCTCCGGGATTTGAGGGAATATTGTGGACTTTAAGGGGATTCGGTAATTATGGAAACAAAGAGGTCCGTACGGACCTATATTGCTTTTCCGGTTTCTGAAAATTCCCGAAAGGTCCTTTTGTCCCTTTTATCCCAGAAAGGCTCCTCCCCGGGTTTGGTTGGGGGTTTGAGAGGTTTTTGAGAGGGTTTTGAGTGAGAGAGGTCTCGAGGCTGCGTGGATGAGTCCGGTGTTTCCGGGTGTTTGAAAGGGAGTGATCCAGATTGGGTACTTACAAGCCCTCGACGACGTCACTTATGAAAGAAGTGGGGTCGCCGATAGATAAGGGTCCTGTCTGGATCGCGTCTTTGGGAGAGGAAGTGGCCAGAGGGTGAAGTGAGGACGTGGTGGCGTCTGGGTGGCCAGTATAGGTCAATAAGGGTGGACCCCGTGATAGGATTCCCTACGTATCCCTGGCGGGGAATCGAAGCACAGGTCGTAGTTCGGGTGTGGGGTGAGTGTGTTTTGTGAATGCGGGCGTGGTGGTGCCACAGAGTGTTGTGTGACCGCCGAGGTCGATGGTGAGGACGTGGTGGCGTCTGGTGGCCGTATAGGTCGATGATAAGGACGTGGTGGCGTCTGGGTGGCCGTATAGGTCGGTGGTAAGGGCGTGGTGGCGTCTGGGTGGCCGTATAGGTCGAGATGATAAGGGCGTGGTGGCGTCACGGGGGTGGCCGTATAGGTCGGTGATAAGGACGTGGTGGCGTCAGGGGTGGCCCGTATAGGTCGGTGATAAGGGCGTGGTGGCGTCGGGGAGTGGCCCCGCATAGGTCGGTGATAAGGGACGTGGTGGCGTCGGGGAGTGACGCATGGGTCGGTGATAAGGGCGTGGTGGCGTCTGGAGTGGCCGTATAGGTTGGTGATAAGGACGTGGCGGCGTCGCGGGGTGGCCGTATAGGTCGGTGATAAGGACGTGGTGGCGTCGGGGTGGCCGTATAGGTCGGTGATAAGGACGTGGTGGCGTCAGGGGGTGGCAGATAGGTCGGTGATAAGGACGTAGTGGCGTCGGGGTGGCCAGTATAGGTCGGTGATAGGGACGTGGTGGCGTCGGGGTGGCCGCATAGGTCGGTGATAAGGACGTGGTGGCGTCGGGGTGGCCGTATAGGTCGGTGATAAGGACGTGGTGGCGTCCGGAGTGGCCAGAGTATAGGTCGGTGATAAGGGCGTGGTGGCGTCAGGAGGTGGCCGTATAGGTCGGTGATAAGGACGTGGTGGCGTCAGGGTGACCGTATAGGTCGGTGATAAGGACGTGGTGGCGTCGGGGTGGCCGTATAGGTCGGTGATAAGGGCGTGGTGGCGTCCAGGTGGCCGTATAGAGTCGGTGATAAGGACGTGGTGGCGTCGGGGTGGCCGTATAGGTCGGTGATAAGGGCGTGGTGGCGTCGGGGTGGCCGTATAGGTCGGTGATAAGGACGTGGTGGCGTCGGGGTGGCCGTATAGGTCGGTGATAAGGGCGTGGTGGCGTCAGGGAGTGGCCAGATAGGTCGGTGATAGGACGTGGTGGCGTCGGGGTGGCCAGTATAGGTCGGTGATAAGGACGTGGTGGCGTCACAGGGTGGCCAGGTATAGGTTGGTGATAAGGACGTGGCGGCGTCTGGGTGGCCAGAGTATGGGTCGGTGATAAGGACGTGGTGGCGTCACGGGAGTGGCCGTATAGGTCGGTGATAAGGGCGTGGTGGCGCGTCGGGAGTGGCCGTATAGGTCGGTGATAAGGAGCGTGGTGGCGTCACGGGGTGACCGCCGTATAGGTCGGAGGTCGGTGTGAGGACGTGGTGGCGTCTGGGATGGGAAATTTACGATTTTTCCTAATCGGGTGGTTTAAGGCCTTCGGGTAGGCGATAGTATTTGGGAGATTTATACGGTCTTCGGACCGAGTGGTTTAGAGCCTTAAAGGGGATAGTAGTTTGGGCGATTTATACGGTCTCCGGGTTAGTGGTTTAAAGCCTTAGGAGTGGGGAGATAGTGATGGGGGAGGTTTATACGGTCTTAGGACCGAGTGGTTTAAAGCCTTCGAGTGCTGTGGTGAAGTAGTGAAGTTTGTGTGGAGTGGACGTGGTGATGTCTTGAGTTGAAGTTTGTGTGAAGGCGTATGAACCTAAGTTGTGACCTAGTTCAGGAGTATGACCCTAAGTTGGGACCTAGTTCGGGAGTATGAACCTAAGTTGGGACCTAGTTCAGGAGTATGACCCTAAGTTGGGACCTAGTTCAGGAGTATGACCTAAGTTGGGACCTAGTTCGGGAGTATGACCTAAGTTGGGACCTAGTTCGAGTATGACCTAAGTTGGGACCTAGTTGAGAGTATGACCTAAGTTGGGACCTAGTTCGGGAATATGACCTAAGTTGGGACCTAGTTCGGGAGTATGACCTAAGTTGGGACCTAGTTCGGGAGTATGACCTAAGTTGGGACCTAGTTCGGAGTATGGACCTAAGTTGGGGCTGGATTCGGGGTATGGCTGGTTGGGGCTAGTTCGAGTATGACCTAAGTTGGGACCTAGTTCGAAAGCATATGACCTAAGTTGGGGTTTAGTTTCGGGAGTATGAACCTAGAATTGGGACTATTCCCAGGCATACGGACCTAAGTTGAGTTTGATGGGCATTTTGTGGATCTGTATGGAACTTTGTTTGTGGGAATTTTTGAAAGGCATCGTCTAGTCTTGGGATTATTCTTTTATGTAGCATTTATTACAGTATGTCTTGCGTTTGAAGTTTATTGGCTTACCTTTCTTTGTGTTTACTGCGGGGAGGGCGCCTTTGAGGAGGAAGTTGAATTGTTGAGGCGCGTGGGGCCTGCGGCCCAGAAGATGAAGAAAGGGGCGTGGTGGCGTCTGCAGGTGAATTGCTTAAGTGTTAGAGGCGTAGGGCGCCTGCGATCGGGGTTGTTGAAATGTTGAGGACGTGTGGCGCCACGGCCGAGATTCTGTGCCGAAATGCTTGCGGATGCGGCGGCGTTTTTGACCAGAACTTGCGGTGAGGGCGAGGTGGCGTCTGCGCGGAGAGGAGGGATGGCTCGTCTTCTTTTCCTTCTTCGTTCTTATTCTGCGGACTTCTTGGATTATCAGGTTGAGGAAGGTCTTTGGAGTTCATGAGGGACGATGAGGTGGGTTTGGCGGAGGCGGCAAGATGCTTAGAAATTTCTCGTTTGTGGAGGAGGATGATGATGAATCGGATTAGGAGCTCTTTTGCTTTTCCTCTTTCCATTGTTTTTTTTTTTTTTGTAGAGCAGCAGACATTTTGTACTGTAATAAAACACTTGTATTTGCAACTGTGAAAGTATTTTATTTAAGATGTAATGACGTATTTGTGATTCCGGATTGACCTAGGAATTGTTGCTAGCTTATTATTATTTTTGTACGTCGTCATGAGTGGGAATGCATTTGTGGTTAATGGAGGCCGAGGCTTTGGCAAGTTTTCGAGCAAATGGGGGTGAAGCGGCTTTATTCTGATTTTATGAGCGGTGGCGGGAGTGATGTCTCACTGGGGACGCGTTCGCTTTGTGTGATAGCCGCTCTTTTCTGGGTTGGCACCTCGGGATATGTGACGGTGCTCGTTTGATATGGCGAGGCCATTGTCGGGCGGGCGAGATATCGTTCCTTTGGTTCCAGGAAACCTTCCACGGTGTAGATCATCGGTGATGAGGACCGATTCATGCGGGGAAGCCCACTGCTTTGCTTGCATTATGGTTGCGAGAGAGGCTTCAAACCATGCACGAGTCTCCGGCGTCTCTTAGTCCGTGGGACGTTTTCTCGGTGACCTTTTGTCTTGGGCGTGGATCGGTCAGCTGGGAGAGATGGATGGCACATCTTGGTACGCATCGGATTCGTTGGTGGGTTTCCCTTTGGGGGATTGAAACTAGGAGGGCCTGTCGGGGAAGGTTCCTATGTTGTCGAGTTCCGTGTTTGCCTTGGTCCTCTTTTACGTGTTCCGTTGCTTGTTTCCGTCGGTTCGGGATGAGGCGAGAGCCTTTCTTTGGCCGGATGACATTGCCCGAGCCGTGGAGGTAGCTTCTTTACGCATGACGGATCCCGATGCTTTTATGTATTTTACGAGGTATGGAAGTATTCCGCTTTCCCTCCCCGCGGTGCTCATAGATGCCGGAGAATGTTGTCTTGACCATCGAGTACACAGGATTGGTATGAGTAGCATATCGGGCACCCAGTGGTTTTGGGAAGCGGCGTGAAGCAATGCAGGGCAAGATTGTCGTCTCCGCTATAGCCTTAGGAGTGCAGGCTTGGTCTAACCCTCGGGATGTCGTGGGAGACGCTTTGTTTGACTACGGGACTCGAGTTGACGGGCGCGGGGAGAGGTCCCCTTTTGCGGGACTCGTAGGGAGGAGGAGATCCAGCCGAGGCACGGGTGAACGATGCTGCGGAAGCGGCGGTTCGTTTGACACGACAAGGAGGACTCACGATCTCGGAATGAGGGAGACGAGAACTGGCTCGCTGGGGAATGAAAAAAAGACTCGTTGGGGACGAGGAGGAAAGGAAAGAGTGATGAAGGGCCAAACGCGAGTAGCATGGAATGACCTTCAAACACCGAGTATCCATTCATCGGCATCGCAGCACACATTGATTGTTAAATGTTTTAAGTCGTCTTTTAGCATGTTGTGAGTTTGAGAGTAGGCCGTGCTTGAACTCATCAAGAAGTGTTTTAAGCATGATGATTTGTGATTTACTTTTTAAAGCTTTGTCGAGACGCAAAATCTCTTGCTTGCTTCTTTCCCGAGCCTTGGTGGCATCAATTTTTGGAATTTTGTGTATTCCTTAGACCGAACCAACGAAGGCCGCCTACGTTCCCTCGGACCGAGAGGCTCGGAGTCCTGCGTAGTTCGACCCTCTTTTGTGGAAGAAATGACTCGTAATGTACACTTGCGAGGGCGTATTTATTTTTGAAAAGGTGGGAACGGGTCCCCTTTTGTGTGAATGCCTTATTTGATGTAGGCACAAAAGAAATGCTTTTGGGTTTGACTCTTTTGAGAGAGTATGAGTACTTGAAAAGCTTGTAAAAGTGTATGGAAGCCCTTGGCGACGTAAAATCGATGTTTAGCTCTATTGTCCTATTTTGTAGAAAAAGAAGACTTGTCGAGACATCTCCGAAAACTTGATTTGTTCACAATGATCACTTGTTTGCTTAAAACCCTTTGTTGATGTTCGGGTTATTCAACAATTAAACCCGATATGCTTTGATTAATCACGAGGAGAAAGTCAACCGGTATCAAGGATCGAGTTGATGCAGTGTGAAAGAAGGTTTGTGTATAGGAGAGGTCATTGATGAGATCGGGTTTGTGGATTTGTATGTGTTTATGATCGGACCATTTACGGATGCCTACGTTCCCACTTAAGACAAGGAGCTCGGGTCGACGTAGTTCGGGTTTGAACTGTGTTTGGCTTTGGGGCCAGGGCACGAATATTTGCGCGGCCTTTGGCGAAAAGGCTCGGAAGGTTGAATGATGAGGCACGGGCCTTGAGGTGATTTCTTGACAAGTCGTATTTGACAGTCTTTTCAGTGACTCCCTTGCTTCTCGATCGTTGGCTCTGGGTCTTTGACCTCATTTATTTTTTTGTGAAGCTTCGCGATCTTTTTTTTTTGTAGCTTCTGCTTGAGCTTTTTTTTGTAGCTTCTGCTTGAGCTTCTTTTTTGTAGCTTCTGCTTGAGCTCTTTTTTTTTTTTGAAGCATTTGAGGGCAAAGGCAAGCCCCTGCTTGAACTTTCTTGATGCGCACGAGGCGAAAGGCAAGCCCCTAGATTGTTGTCGACATGGGGTCAATCTTTTTGATCTTTGAGTGACCTTTTGTTGTCCTTTGATGTTCTAGCTCGTTGACTTGGTCAAAGTGATGGTGGGGAAATATTTTGGAAAGTGTATGGCTTGATGGAGGCCTTTGTGTGGGGGTATGGTAAGGTGTATGGGGAGCGCTATCGATTGACTTTCTCACACCAATTAATCAAAGCATTAATCATTTGTGGAATTACTTGTTGAGCAATGCAAGTGATCACATAGAACAAAACCATTTCATTAAATGTAATGTGGGGTGCAAAATAATGTCTCAAGTCTAGCAAGAAAAGAAAGAAGACTTATGTATGGAAAATTGAAGACTTAATTACAATGTCCGAGGAGGACTTGATTGAATGAAAAGCGTAAAGATTGTAGAACCTACGAGGTTTGGCGTGTGATTCTTTGATTTGCGTCTCTTTGGGCTCTTCGGCGGTTCCCAAATTCATTTTGGTTAGAACCTTCTCGGCGGCTTGGGCACGATTTTCCTCTCGTTTGACAACATGCTTAAAGATTTGTTTTAATGCATTGTTCATTAATGTGTCTGCGTCTTTACCAAGTGAATCATTATTAAGCTGTTTTTGATTAGTTAATTTATCATTTGTTAAAGTGGCAATGAGGATACTCGAAAGGTCGATCATTTATTCAAAGCATAAGGAAGCGCGGTTTATGTTACAAACGCATAATCTTTAGGCGTAAGGCCATCGACGACTCGAGAGACTCGAACATAAATACGACAGGACTCGGGGTCTTTTATTTTTGAAGATAGACTCTAGGAGACGGGGGGTTAGTCAAGCTTCTCGTCCTGTCTCTTAACTTCTTTGGTGTGGGTCCGCGTTTGTGAAAGTCACGCCGTTTTGATCTTGCCACTTGCTCGACCTGTCTCGAAGCGCCTTATCTGCAGGGAAGGCTCGATCCGTCCCTTGGTGTGCCCCGATTCTGGAAAGGATTGTTGGGGAATAACCGTTCTTGGATTCTTTCTCTCGAATTCTTCATTGCGGAAGCCCCGGGTTCCGTCTTCACGTCCCCATTCATCACGGGAATTTGCGAGAGGACTTCTCCACCTTGATTACCCCGTCATTTCTAGGGAAAGGGTTTCCAAGCTGTGATGGGACCGCGAGGCGTTCCAACTTTCCCTCTTCGATTAGCCCTTGGACCACTTGTTTTAGCACGAAGCAATTGTCGGTGGTGTGGCCAGGGGTAGTTGTGGAAGGCGCGGTGCTTGCTCATATCCATGTTGGGCTTGCGAGTCTTTGGTTGGAAATTCTCGAGGGTTTGAGAATGTTCCTCTTTACTAGTGTCTCGAGGACTTGGCTCAAGGGCATCCCGAGGTTATCAAAATCTTTAGGCTGTGGTATGCGAGGGGATTGTCGTTCCTCGGGGTGCTTGATCGCGGTTTACTTGAGCTCCGTTACGGATGTGATGGGATCGCTCTAGTAACCTCTTTCTTCTTGTTTGGAGGTGTTTGGTAACCTTTTTCCTTTTGCTTAAGGAAACTCTTCCGTTGTATCTCCTTTGCATGTTACGCACTTGACCCGAAGCCGTATGAGTGGGTAGAGTGCGAGAAAGCAGTTGCCGTTTTTACAGGATGGAGACCGAAGATGGAGGTGGATTGGCGGATGGGATCACCATTCGGGAGTCTTGGGGAGCGGTTGAGTGTATACCAACCCATATCCTGGATTGTTGAAATTGGGGCGTAATTGCACAGACCACTAAGGGTTGTGTTTAGGAATTGGGGAAATGCTTCATTAGCCCCAGTGGCGATCCACGGGTGGAAGGTTTGAAATGTCGGGATATCACTTTGGGATGTCCGTCCCTCAGTAAACATTGGGATTTCAAGTTGTGGGCTGCGGGACTCATACGGAGGCACGGGATTGAATTCCGGGGGATATTGAGAGGTGTTAGGATTTGAGGGAGCGGGCCCATAAGGTGTCTTGAGGTTGGAAAATCGGTAGCTGTTTGGCTGAGGCTCGAATGGAGCTTTGAGCGGGAGTTGCCTTGCATTGCTAGGTTTCCGTGGATTTGTGAAGGAGGGACACTGCGATAGCTTTGAGAGGCAGGGAGCCGATATTTCTCCGTCTTCTATGAGAACGACGGTCCCATCGGAGTTGGGGAACCACGACGGTTACTGCGACGGCGTATGGCATATTCAATCCAAGCCCTTTGCACTTCTTGGCGTTTCTCGAGAGCCTTAAAAGCTTGCAAACTTCTTCCATTGTTTGGAAATTTCCGGGGCGGGGTTCCGTTTCCCTCACTGTTATCTGTTGATCCGTCGTGGGGAGTATTGGACGGTGCGGGACCGTTGAAGCTGGAAGGGCTATCGGACCTTGTGACCTCAATGCGAAAAGGCGGCTTCCGGGGATTCTCGGCCACTCTCGGTTATTTGGAGGGTGACGGGCAAGGTTTAGACACGGGAATGGCCTAACGGGATAGAAGGGGAAAGCTCACGTGGCATGCGGTTTAGTTTCTTTTATTTTCGATTTTTTTTTGTTGTTTTAATTTACTTAAAACAGTATTTTCTCGAGAATCCTAGGTAGGTTGGAAAAGATTGCTCTTCTTTTCGCAACTATGCTAGATCACCGGGTCGATGGAGACCATCTGTGCGGCTATAAGCCCCTCGTTTTGCACCTGTATTTCGACATCCCGGGGTGGGCGGCCCGGGCGAGGGTCCTATAGTGCAAGCGGTTTCCACCGGCCTAAAGAAAAATCGAACCTAAGGACCGAGCTGTCATGTTCGTTTTGATGCGTTAGCCATGTGAATAGTGAACCGAGCCGGCCACTGAGTCAAGATCGTGCCGCAGTTCGGCATTTACCTTCTCTTTACCTTGCTGCGCAAGGGATCTGTGACGTTAGGGCGTTGGCCGGGTCATATCGTCATGGCCGACGTATCAAAGGCGCGATGACATGGTGTCATGCGAGCATGGATGTATATCGGGACGGAACATCGTGCAGGTGTAGCCGGAAATCAAGATCGAGTCAAGATTTTAGCATGACCTTTCATCGCTTTGCTTGCGCGAGGATCTTGAGTTCCGAGCCTTGACTCGAAAATGGCCGGCATGGTATATGTATCCGAGTGTATGACACGGAGCTGGTAAAACCAACCGAGTCAGACAGAGTGTGACTCAAGACTCAAACGTGCGGGGTTGACGCTTGGCTAGGATGGGATGTTTGGAATGATCCGTGCGCGCCCAAGAGGCCTAGGAAGACCAAACGGACTGCAACCGAGACCACTCCGGGTTAAGGGTTGTAGGACAAGGCGGTGTATCCGAGGCGGCCGGTGCGCATAGTGTGCGGTGTAACCGAGCGGCGGTGTGAGTAGAGTGCGGTGTAACCGAGGCGGCGATGCGCGTAGTGTGCGGTTTCTAAAATTCTTTTTAAGAGTAAAATAGAAGTTTTTGAAGAATTTTAAATGTATGCGCGAGATGTATATTGATGCATTTTTTTTGTATTTTTATTTTTTTTTTTTTTGTAAAATAAAAACGAAGCACGTGCACACACACACAACAAATTTAAAGGAAGGGGTAAAATGAAAGTTTGACCCTCATCATCGTTTTAAAAATCTTTTGTTTTGTTTAAAAGTTTTTAAAACAAAATGTCCCCAATGAGTCGCCAACTGAATTACCCGATCCGGCTCGCGCGCGGAGCCCCGGCATCTCGCATTCGTCGGCTGTTCGGGAAGTCGCCCGGATCCGAGAGGCAAGACAATCGCGCCCGGCATACCTTGTTCCGTTTTAGCGTTGCGCGTTGGAGGTGTCTCGCCGTTTTGCTTTCGCATTTTGTAGAGTCGCCACGCCGTTTTTATTAAGCCCCAAAACATTGAAAAAGGGCATCGGTTTAAAGATAAATTTTAAAGCTGTTTTTGTGTGATGAGATTTTGAGTTCGGAGGTCGAGATGACTCCCCGGGAAGAGAATATTAGAATATTAGAGCTCACAGAAGTAGCCTCGTAAAACGAGTCTTTCGGATACCCCTAATATCCTTTAAATGTTGTGTGTGTGTGTGTGTGCTTTTTAAAAATGCATCTTTGTATCGGATGTCTACATTGTATGCTATGTATGGAAATGTATTGAAATAGTATAGGAAGGAAGCCTTACCAATGTTGGTTCGTGTCCTGCCTTCCGCAGGGAATAGTGTTTGAGGTCGGAGTAGCGTTCGGATTGCTTGGGGATGCGGTTGTACGCGGACGCAGTTTCGGCGTGAGTTGAGGTTGTAAGGCTGCGTTCGGGCGGAGGTTCGGCGTGCGTGGGGATCGTCGGGATTACTCGGGCGAGAGTTTCGGCGTGCGTTGGTGGCGTGGAGTCAGTCACGGCGGATTCGCGTGGTTTGGGATCGTCGGTTTGACTCGGAAAGAGCGGGACACCGGAAAGACCGAGCAAGGCCTCGGAGTACCACGAGGGGCCTCGTAGTACCTCGAGAGTGCCTCGGGGCGGCGCGGGAGCGTCTCGGGAGCGCTCGGAGAGGCTTCTGAGCACCTCGAGGGGGCTCGGAAGGCCTCGGAAGGATCCGAAGGGGCGGGAATGCCTCGAAAGGTCTTAGAGGGGAGCCGAAGGCTTAGTGGAGGAAGAGAGAAGTGGGAGGTGTGTAAAAATGAGGAGGGAAGCCCTCTATTTATAGTCTCGAATTTGGTGCAAAGAGGTCCGTACGGACCTTCCTGGTTATCCAGGATTTTGGTTTTCCTCGATTTGAGGGAATATGCAATGATGGTGAATATTCTGGAAATGATGATGTCCCCTTGCAAAGAGGTCCGTACGGACCATCTTGACATGCAAAGAGGTCCGTACGGACCAAGTCTGCATGGAAACCATCATTTCTCCCGGGATTTGAGGGAATATTGTGGACTTTAAGGGGATTCAGTAATTATGGAAACAAAGAGGTCCGTACGGACCTATATTGCTTTCCGCTTTCTGAAAATTCCCGAAAGGTCCTTTGTCCCTTTTATCCCCGGAAAGGCTCCTCCCCTGGTTTGGTTGGGGGTTTGAGAGGGTTTTGAGAGGGTTTTGAGTGAGAGAGGTCTCTGAGACTGCGTGGATGAGTCTGCGGTGTTTCCCGGGTGTTTGAAAGGGAGTGATCCAGATTGGGGTACTTACACCTTGGAGCAACACGTTACTCGGCCAATCCAGTGTTCCACTCCCGTATGAAGCATCTGGCTCTTTCATTTCACTTTGTTCGTGAGCAGATACATCTTGGAGCTCTTCGTGTTCAACACATTTCGGGTGGTGACCAACTGGCAGATGCCCTAACCAAACCACTCTCAGGTCCGCGGTTCCATTTACTTTTATCCAAGATTGGCCTCCTCCACAGATTGTCCATCTTGAGGGAGCGTGTTAAGAATCAAAATACAACTCAACCAAGTGAGGCGCCCGCCCCACCAGAAGCCAGGCGTCCGCCTCACCTGCTCCACGCATCTGCTTCAGCTACTGCCGCCCAGGCGGCCGCACCACCAGGAGCCAGGCGCCCGCCTCAACCTATTTACACCAATGCTGAACCTTCGGCCTTCGAGCCTGCCGCCTCAGCTTGTGCCAGGCGCCCGCCTCATGCGACTGATGCCCTCCATGATGCTTCCACTTCAGTTCATGTACATTAAGCTTGTTCCTTTAATTTAGATTAATGTATCTTAGGTTCAGTCTCTTCATATAGCTCTCTCCAATGTATATATAATCTTCAGTTGAGTAATGAAAGTACATATCATACACCATTTAATTACTTCTCTTATAGTTACACCCAAAATTTAACCAAGTAATCCTAAATGGAAGAAACCCAAAGAGGATAACAATATCAAATGGTGTATGTAATCGCATGAACAAATTCAAGACCAAAAATGCAAACATAAAAATTTGATCTTTTCCCAGAAAAACTTAAACAAATGTCATGTCCAAATTCTCATCTCCCGAGTGTCAGTAGATCCACTCAAGAAACTCAATAAAAACACACACCACACACACACTCTATAAACAAGCAATATACTGTAGGAAATGAAAATGAATTAGGCAAATGATATTTGGGTTTGTGGAGTTAATTTCCTAATGGAAAATAAAAGATTAGCTGAAGAAGAAATTGAAGTGGGTAGATTGAAAAGCTTACTCGAAATAAGAAGAAATTCCCAGTTCTAGAGAGAGTGAGAGAGAGGTAGTTGCTCCAAGATTCAGACAGGAAAGAGTGACATTGGGGCAAGGAGAGAAAGAGGACAGAGGAGAGATTAAAGAAATGGACCGTACAGATAGCTTAATTTGAACGTAAACAAACACTAAGGGGGCGTTTGGTTCGGTGGAAAAAAAGCGAAGGAATAGAATTGTCAATGGAATTGAATTGGAATTGAATTTCTTAAGGAATTGGAATGGAAAAAAATTGGTCAACCCCATCCGTTTGGTTGACACGGAATGGAATGGAATTGTTATTCAATTCCTTGGCAAATCATGTTTGGTTTGAAAATATAAATTATAGGAATGGAATGAAAGCATATAAAATGACCAATTTACCCTTTTAAAAAAAAATTGGGAGGGGGGTGGGGGGTAGGTAGGGGGTATGCAAAATGAGTAAAAAAAAAATTTTTTTCGTGGGGGTGGGTGGGGTGTGGGGGGTGGGGGAGGGGGTGGGGGAGGGTGGGGTGAGGGTAGGCGAGAAAAAAAATAATAAAAAAAAAATTTTGTGGGGGTGGGGGGTGGGGGTAGGGTGGGGGAGGGTAGGCAAAAAAAAAAAAAAAAAAATTGTGGGGGTGGGGGCGGTGGGGGTGGGGGGGAGGGTAGGCGAAAAAAAATATTAAAAAAAATTTTTGTGGGGTGGGGGTAGGGTGGGGGGGAGGGTAGGCAGGGGGGGGGGTGGGGGTGGGGGTGGGGCATAGGGGCTGGGTGGGACTGGGTAGGGGCTGGGTAGGGGGTAGGGGTGGGTAGGGTTTGGGGGTATTTTGGTCAAAAAAAATTTTTTTTTTTTCATTGCCTGATGGAATTGAACTTTCCATCAATTTTGTGAAGGAAAGTTGAATTCCTTCATTTGAAGGAATTCAACTTTCCTTCGGAATTTTTTTTTTTAAAAAGATTGAACCAAACAGAGGAAAGAAATGGAAAAGAGGGAGTTTTTCATTCCTTTCCCCCACTTTCCTTCCAACCAAACGCCCCCTAAGCCATTTTAATGCCGGTTGTCCTAAAAAAAAAATTGTCAGTTGAAGGAATAATTGTTTTTTTTTACATGGATATGGATTGATTTTACAAATTACATTAATCAAAAATTTAAAAAAAAAATAATTGTTTTTTACATTATTATCTACATCGATTCTTTTTTTTTTTTTTGTCAAGTGGAGTGGGTTGAGCCGGTAAGTGGGGATGCACTTAATAGTTTTTTTTTTTTTTTTATATGTCAACATTAATTTTGGGGGGTTCACAACCACACATGGGTGTGCCTGTGTCCACCACTGATACACCTAGAGCCGTCAATTTGGGACGGTCCTGTCGAAACGTCCCGTCCCGCCATGCAAATGGGACGGGATAGGATGGAAAATTTTGACCTGCGAAAATTCGTCCCGTCCCGTATTAATCGCGGGACAACATAGTGTCATCCCGTCCCGTCCCGTATTGACGGCTATACTGATGGATTTCATTCAGTCTCTTGTCAATACTGAGTTTGGGGTACATCCTGTATTTCATGCTCTTTATATACTCTTAATGGAGGCAATATTGGCATGCTATAGTATGAAGTAACTAACGCGCTCATGTCAATCTTGTGGTTGGTCTTCATTATATTATGATTGTTAAGCATGCTGTAGAATGTTAGGACATCTAATAACAACCTAAGCTCTTATATCATTATATGTGTGTTTGATTTCACATTCCATATACTGCAACGCGTCTTCGGGTTCACATATTTTTTCTTTATGTTATCCTTGCTATGTAGAGCAATTTGTCCACTGCTTGCTTTCTGCATATTGCCGTGACTTGGTTTTGTCTCCCATATGATGGAGAGTGGCAAGTATACTGTAACTTATTGGGGAAAATAACTAGCAGCTTAAGCCTTTCAATATCAATTTCCCACCATTGGCTTTTCTTCCAATTCCTTGTGTTTTTCTGGAGGCAGTAGAGAGTTGGCCTTGCCTTTGGTCGGCCTTGGTCGTGGCCTTGGAGGCATCCCGCCTAGTCAACGCCTAATCTCGCCTAGTCAACAGGTCTCGCATTATTCCGCGTCCCGCAGTAGATTTGGGATGGGGCGGAATATTTTAGTCCCGCGAAAATTCGTCCCGTCCCGCATTAGTCGCGGGACAACATAATATCGTCCCGTCCCGTTATCCCGTATTGACGGCTCTAGATACACCGTCACGTAATATAATATGTTGCATAATAATATGAGAAGTAACTTATTAGGTATTATGATAATACATAGGGTCGAGTATTTCAATCTTTTTTTTTTACTTCCCTGTTTCATTAAACATGTCGCTTTAAAAATTAAACTTTGTTTCAAAATATTTGACATTTTCATATTATCTAGGTATATTTGCTTTTTACCAATTGGAGTATGTCCTTATTTAAGATTGTGAAATATCTATAGTATAAATGAGGGAAGTGTTTGCTACAGTTGTATGAACAGTAACAAGTGGTGAAATTTTCATTTTGCCCTCATATATTTGTCCCTTTCTCATTTTGCCCTTAAAAAAATAATATTTTTTTTTAATTTTAAAAAAAAATTAAAAAAAAAAATCACGTGGCCTTGGACACAGGCATATACTAGTTGACTTATACAAGCAATCAATAATCTAGGTAATTGGATTGTTTTAGGGGTGGACGAGTCTTTTCAACATTTATTAATTGTATTTTCTTAATATGTGTGCATGTGTTTGAAACACTACATTTATAGTATAAATCACAACCCCTCCGTGAACAGTACAACGAACAGTATCACATGCCAAATTTCTCATTTTGCCCTCACTATTTTGTCTCTTTCCCATTTTGCCCTTAAAAAAATTAAATTTAAAAAAAAAAAAAAAACCAACACGTGTCCTTGGACACGGACTTTTACTAGTGTTTTATAAAATAGAGGGAATAATACTAAAGTATAATACTCAATAAATAATGCAGTATTTTCTAATTAGGTATCTTACTACTTGAGATTGCAACATTCATTCTAGTTAAACTTTTATTACTTAATAAATAGTGGAATTCACACTCAAAACAATTATTCACTAATTATTTTATAAGTATCTCATTTTCTCTCCCCTACTCTACACTCATAATACACCAATTTTTTCACCATCAATAACTAAATAAAGAATGAATTGCAAAATACTTCAACATACCCACCGTTTTCCGCCCAAACACTCATCCGACCTCAATCAAGATTAGGTCAATTCCCCCTTTAGACCAGATACTTGATACACCCCCTTTAGAACTAGAACCATATAAACCTGAAACCAGGCCCGGCCTTGCTACAAGGCGAGTGAGGCCGCCGCCTAGGGCCCCCGAAAAAATTGGGGTATTTGGGGAAATACTTGTAGAAAGAGTTATACAGATTGCAAGGTTGTTCCGGGTGAGAGCACAGCAACTCAACATAGACTGGTGGTACTTGATTTTCGAAGTAAGAGAATTTCGAGGAAGGGAAAATCACAGGTAGACCCTAGAATCAAGTGGTGGAGACTTCAAGGGGAAAATCAACCGAAATTTGTAGCTAAGATGGTCGATACCGGTATTTGGGCGGATAATATGGAGGATATGGATATAGATTCGACTTGGACTAAGATGGTGCATACCATAAAGGAGGTGGCGAAAGAAGTCCTTGGAGAATCTAGAGGAAATGGGCCACCAAGTAAGGACACATCATGGTGGAACGAGGAAGTAAAACAAGCAATAAAGGGCAAGCGAGAATGCTACAAATTATTGGGGAAATGTAGGAGCGACGAGAACTATGAGAAGTATAAGGAAGCTAAAAGAGATGCTAAGAAAGCAGTAAGAGACGCAAGAGCAAAGGTGAATCAGAAACTTTATGATAAGTTGGATACAAAAGAAGGGGAAAAGGACATCTACAGACTCGCTTGTATGAGGGATAAGAGGACACGAGATATTGGGACTGTTAAATGTGTGAAGGATGTAGACCAAAGAGTTTTAGTCGGGGATAAAGAGATAAAAGATAGATGGAGTTCGTACTTTGATAACTTGTTCAATGGCGGTCAAGAGCAAGATGTTGAAGATTTAAATATCTCTTCGAGTATGGTTAATCGAGATTTTATGCGGAGAATTCGAAAGAGTGAAGTGGAAATGGCAATAAAAAAGATGAGATTGAAGAAAGCCGTTGGACCAGATGGTATACCAATTGAGGTTTGGAGATGTTTCGGGGAGAGGGGAGTAGATTGGTTAACAACGCTATTTAACAAGATATGGAGAGTTAACACAATGCCATTGGAGTGGCGGAAGAGTACTCTGATCCCTTTGTATAAGAATAAAGGTGATGTCCAAGATTGTGTCAACTATCGGGGGATCAAACTAATGAGCCATACTATGAAACTTTGGGAAAGAGTGATTGCACAAAGGCTGAGAAAAATTGTGGATATTTCGGATAACCAATTTGGGTTTATGCCAGGAAGATCGACTATGGAGGCAATATATCTTATGAGACAAACCATGGAGAAATATCGGGATCAAAAGAAAGATTTGCATATGGTTTTCATTGATTTGGAGAAGGCATATGATAAAGTGCCAAGAGAGGTACTTTGGTGGGCATTAGCAAAGAAGGGTGTTTCAAAGAAATATATTGATATTATCAAGGACATGTATAATGGAGTTAGTACTTGTGTACAGACTAGTGTTGGAAAGACTGAAGAGTTCCCTATAAAGATTGGAGTGCATCAAGGTTCCGCACTTAGCCCATTTCTTTTTTGCTTTGATAATGGATGAATTGACGAGGTCAGTCCAAGATGATATACCAAAGTGTATGCTTGTAAGTGCTCCAATTTGAGCTTGTTAGAATTTTCGTTAGAAAGTTAACGAAAGTTATAACAATTCCAACAATTCCTAACATTTCTAACTTTTCTAACAAAGTAAGGGTAAAATGGGCATTGCCATTTAAAGTTAAACCAAGAAAAGAATCTCAAAAAGCAAAAGAAATTGGAAAAATCCGAATTAAGAAAGTTGAAAAACAGCAATCAGTTTGAATTTTCTGAAAATATTCCTCCTGTCCAACAGCCTACACTGTAGCGTATGAACAAGGCACGCGTCGAACCCTATCCGCGCGGATATGATTGACACTCACAAAGTGTCCTATAAATTGAACCCTCCTCTCTCGCCTTACACAACACAATTGGATCACAAAGAACGAAACTCTGGCGAAATATAGAGAGAAAACAGTGGGAATCCTTAGATTGCCACCATTTTCTCTTGAATATTTCCCAATCCCACTCCAAACACTCTCAAATCATCCTTAAACACACACAAGCTCAAGCTTAAACCACCACCAAAGAGGAGGATTAGAGAGAAAACATAGAGGACTTAAGTGTTATCTACTTGTTTTCTCTTTGACCAACTCTATCATCAAACCCTAAGCACATTCAAGCCTCAAATCAAACTCAAACACAAATCCAAGCATCAAATCTTGATACTCCTCAAGTCAAACACCAAATCTTGATACTCCTCAAGTCAAATTCCAAGTCTAGGAAGATAGGGTGTCACCATTGGTAAAGCCCTCCTTCTCAAAACCCTAAAATTCTCTTTTAACTTCTTGTTCATCTTGTTCTTCTTACTTGGATCTACTTGATGTCTAGTTTAACTTAAGTTTTGATCCAAGATGGTCATCTTGAAGTTCATCTTCATGAATGACCATCTCAAATGGTCTACATTTTAAATCTCTAAATTGATTTTTCTCTTTAAATTCATCTTTACAAAATTCCCCTCCCCAAGCAAATGAAGTGCTTAGTCCTAATGTACCCCAAGGATGGTTTGGTATAGTTGATTCACCACTAAAATTTCAAGTGATCACTAACCAAAACCTAGGGAAATGGGGACAAGCATGGATGCAAAACCCCCTTTAAAATCATATTTTCTTTCTTGAGAAGTTGCTGTCCAGTAGCAATTTTCTCAGACCTCAGTCCATGGTCTAATTTTTTGGACACAGATAAATGTGGAATTTGGTGTTGACTACAAAACACTTTTTGTAGCCAACATCCAGATATTTCCATACATATTTTTATTTTATTTTTTGGGTGAGTAAAACTCCGTTTTCCAAATTTTCTTTTAAAGTCTAGTTCATCAGCTTCTGGAAATCCAGATCTCATATCTGAGATTTCCAGAAGGTTTTGACCCCTCAAATCTTTTCCAAAATGGAAAATTCCTTCGCACAAAGCTTATTTAAGGAGTCTAGAAAAACTTTCATTCTCTGAGTTTATCAAGATTATGAAGTTTTAAGACCCTTGAATACATTTCAAAATCAGGTGTCTGCTGCCTTTGTCCTTCTGGCAGAAGTGACTTTCAACTTCAAAAGGTCTTTTGAGTACCAAATCTCAAACCAAAAATCCTCCAAAAAATCATGGGATCAGTTTAAGGTCTTAAAAAGAGATCCCAATTTTTACTTTTCTCAGTTTCAAATTATTTTGGTCAAAACACACACACACACACAGACACACACAACAAAAGGATTTCAAATGTTTGGAAGACTCGTTTTACGAGGCATTTCGGGTGAACACTAACGTTCTTCCCGGCGCGTAACGTGACCTCCGAACCTGAATCTCTGATCTCGGGCTTTTTTCAAAGTTTTGGCCCTCAAAATTAAAATGGCGTGGCGACTCCGTTTGATTTTCAACAAAAAAAAATCGGGTACATCACAGTGGCGACTCCGCTGGGGACTAACAAGTTTTATCTTTTCAAAAACAAAAAAAAAAGAAAAACTTTTGAGGGTCAAACTTCTGTCTCAACATTTGAAAATCCTTTGTTTTGTGTGTGTTGATTTTTGCACATTTTTGAGTTTGTTTTGGCCGCCTCGGAAAAGTCAAAATTTTGACTGTCGGAAATCATGTCCCTAATTGTTGGAATTTTTGTGCTTATGTGCTTATTTGTTCATAGAATTTTCAAAAAAAAATTCAAAAAAAGATTTTTCAAAAAAAAGAAAATTTTCAAAAAAATCATGCATCATGTCTTTTAAGACACATAAAAATTTCTATTTTACTCGTAAAAGAAGATAGATCTGCTTGCACACTACGCGCACGTTGACCGTACACCGCACACTACGTCCTTAACCCGGGAAATCCTTGTCGCGGTCCGTTTGGTCTTATTACGCCTCTGACGAGCACAGACTACCCAAACATCCCATGGAGCCTCGTGTCGACCATGCACTTGTCCGTGACACACCTTATCCGAGACCCGGTTGGTTTTTAGTTTGGTCTCGTGTCATGCCCCGTCTCGTGTATAGACCTTTCCTTTCAAGCCTTTGTCGGCATACCGACTCAATATCTTTCGGGACCCTAATCGCCGAAGTCATGCCGGTTTTCCGCCGCAGACTTTGACCAAGATATTGACCGGCGCCTTGACTTCGGCTCTGACTGGCACAAATTATACACCGACTCCCAGCATGACACTGAGTCATCAAGGATTAACGGTTATTCCATGCCTAATTACGGCCTAACTGACGACAAGTCAAGATCAACAGTGGGCACTTATCAGTCCAAATCATGCCGACTTTTTGTCGAGCCCTCGGACACGATCTAGACTTCGACGTCGCCTTGTCCGTAATTTACATCGAATGCTCGTTAAGACTCGATTACCCGCCGTGCTTCTAGGATCGTTTTCTTTTCGGTCGGTGGGACCCGCTGCCCTATAGACCCTCGCCCGGGCCGTCCACCCCGGGAGGTCGAAATACAGGTGGAATACGAGGGGCTTATAGACGTAGTGACGGGGCCCACTGATCCAGGAATCATAGAAGTTTGAAAAGAAAATGAAGAGCAATCTTTTCCAACCGATTAGGTTAATAAAACGTGTTCTAAGTAAACATGAACAAATAACTGCATGTTGCATGAGCCTAAAGCCCAAACACCTACCCTCCTTCAAATCCCACCATCTCGAACCCTCGTGTCTTTCCCCGAGCCTCCGCACAAAGCTTGGTTTCGGGCACCGGGTCACCGTTTAGTCAGTTGGGAAGAGTCAAGTGCATCGTCGCCTTCACCGTTTGTTCCGACTCC
Organism: Adenophora triphylla var. japonica; assembly: GCA_022495995.1. Classification (NCBI taxonomy): domain Eukaryota; kingdom Viridiplantae; phylum Streptophyta; class Magnoliopsida; order Asterales; family Campanulaceae; genus Adenophora; species Adenophora triphylla. The sequence continues at coordinate 59,879 of JAFEMH010007054.1, forward strand.
GGTTTCGTAATGTCTCGCATCACCGGTAACGATGGGGACAACGTCACCCTCCTCCCGGACTCCTCGCATGTAATGAAGAAGTGGAATCCGCTAGCGTAACGTATGAGAGTGCGACAGAAGCACAAACCAATAACCTTATGGAGGCTATCAAGAGCCACGGTTTGGCCGCCACCTCAATCCCGATGGCACCTTCACCGCGGAAGAAGAGGATGACCCCAATCCCAATCTCGATCGCCCGACCACTCCAAGATGCCACCACCAACCTCTTTCGGTGCTACCGTAACCCATGCTCCTCGATCTCCGGGTCGACCACTGGTCCGTGCAGCCTCGACGGCACAAACCGCCCGCAGCCTCCTCTGGGGCAAAATCGCACGGAATGTCCTCTCATGGTTGGGGATGCCTCTAATGCCACAAAGAAGTTGGGACCCATCCTCGCTTGGGACTGATCAATCCGGACCTTCACAAAGAATAGCCTACGCTCGAATGCCGCCACGCCGGTTCTCGGGCCACGCCAGAATCCCTCCTCGTAATGCCTCCATCCCGATTTCATCTCGAATCACCAGACCGCAGATCCCCTGCTACACACCTTCGCCGCAGCAACCATGCAATTCAACAACTGTGGACAAGCAGCCCCACATTTAAGCCTACCTATGGGCCTCACTCCGGAAATCCGAGCTATCCGGCTACCTCGCATCTACCCCCACCTTCTCTCGCCGATTGGAGGCCAACAAAGAAGACGCCGAGTTCTATCCCTTTCGCCCAAGCTCCTACCTACACTCCCTGTGGTAATTTGGGCCAAGGATGTCTTCACCTATGCTCCGGATATGGTATTCCCTCCACCAATGCACCACCAACAGCCTAGTCCTCTTCCTAGCTCAAATATCGGCTCGGGCATTTCCGCTCCACCTTGGATCCCCAATTGGCTTGGTTTATGGAGCAACACAAGGAAATGAAAGCACAGATTGCTGAATTGACCGCCAAAAAGAACACCGCTCTTCGGCCTACGTATCCCGACTCGATTGTCCCCCGCCTCACAAGTTTGTGATGCCCACTGAATTGTTTGACGGGAGCGCATGCCCTAAAACTCACTTGGACACCTATACTTTGGCAATGAAGGCTAAGGGATGCACAAACCAAATAGCTTGGTCGATTACTTTAGTCTCTCTTTGAAGTCAAGTGGGCTTTGAAATGGTTTTTCCGATTGCACAAGCTAGGGCTACTGGGAACAGACACAAGACTTTCACGTATAAGTATAAAGCCAACTTGGAGTGGGAGACAAACAGAGTTGACTCCGCAAACAACGATGCAAATACCCTAATGAAAATATTGGGGATTTCTATAAGAGGTGGAACTTAAAGCTCAGCGAAATGGCCATTCCTCCCTCTCGACGAGGAGCGCTTAGACATCTTTCGCCCATGCTTGAAGCCGCATTTGAAAGCTTCCCTCACCACTTCCCTACGCCGACTTGCGTGCAATGGTTAATTCCGGCTAAGTTTGAAAAGGCTTACAATCGCCAGCTCGACCGCCGCACTCCGCCTACGGATATCGGGCTCCTCCCTCCAACATCGCTTCTCGCTCCCGCTAAAGGCAAAGAGGCAACCGCCTACGCGGGACAGATCAGAATAATGCCACTTCCTTTGCTCCCAAGAAACCCGATGCATCCGGATCCCGGTTCCAAGGTTTGGGAAACTTTGGGATGCCTTTGAGTAATATCTTCAGAGGATTGATAAAAGAAGGTTTGCTCCGGCCTTTAGATAATTATCGCCCTAGAAACCCCAATGCTCCTTTGGATACCTCCAAGCATTGTGCCTTTCATCAATACCACGGGCACCGATGTATGATTGCGTCCCCGAAAAAAAAAAAAAGGCAATCCAAGGTTTGATAGAGCAAGGAAAGTTAGAAGTCCCCGAGGGGCCTAATACACTAAAAATCCTTTTCCAAGGAACAATAACCAAGTGAACATGATTGAAATCGGAGAGCCTTCGCATGCCAAAGAAAATGTGGAAACCGGTAAAGATCCCTGCATGACTAATCTTGAATCCGGATTTGAGAATGAGGGACAAACCTATCCTCCCGAGATCCCTCGCATGCACTCAAAGATTGGACCCAGCTTGGTAGAGCAGATGAGACTGCGACATAAAGCTCAAATTGACAACCTTCGGAGGCCTTCAGAGCCATGGTTTGGCCGCCGCCTTAATCCCGACGGCACTTTTACCGTGAAGAAGGAAGAAAATCATCCTCTCACTCTCAATCGTCCCATATGTCAGATGCCGCCACCAACCTCCTATGTAACTACCGTCGAAACTCCCGCCCTCGACTTACAGTCACCGGCCCCCAACCAACAGCTCAAAACTCCGCCATCCCAACAGCTAGCCGTGATGGAGCAATTTGGCATGCCTCGCCAGCTCGCCGTGCCCCTCGTAATGGTACCGATCTTGCAGATATACCAGAGAGAATGAAGGTTTGCCTCCGTAAAATTTCCAAACAATAGAGAAAGTGTGTTTAGCCATCGTGGCTCTCGGGAACGCCGTAATGAGCAATGTGCCCGGATCGAAGAGGCCACCCGCCATTTCGGGACATTGACAATCCCCACCCGACCGGAGCTCCCCTAAAGGACAAATACGTGCCTCGCTCCTCCGTCTTCTAATGCCTCTCGTTACCCCTTGGAATCCAACCATTTGTTTCCAGACAAGCCCAAGAAGAAATCTCCTCAATCTAGCTCAACTCGTAACCATTCTAGCACAGCTCGGCTTGAGGCCCCGAATCCACCCCCACTGCTGAAAGCACATTTGGTGGGATGTCTCGCGATCGTCTCGACTGTCTCGAGAGAGACTATCAGATGAGATAAATGAAGATCGTCCTCCCGAAAAGAAGAAAGCCTCTTCCCAAAGAAAAGTTGAAAGAAAGGTTTGAAGTCGGTTCTACCACTCGTAACAACCAAATAAGTAGCCGCTAAATCCTCTCAAACAGATCCCAATATCCCCCAAAGTCCTCCCAGTTCACTTCCTTCCATCAATATGCTCACTAACAAAGTTCGTCCGTGACTTTTCCGACCCATTTCTTTGGACACCTTGTACTTGCTCCAGCTGCCCCGTGGCCTCAAATCCCTCCACTTCCACTCGCATCATGGGCACGTAATGGATCACCGCCCCGCCTGCAATAGGGATTCGAAGCTAGCGTAAAATGGAAAGCTCAAGCGTCCCGGGCAAACCCAACCAAAGAAAGAGCAAATTAGATTAGTGGGCTACCTATCTCTAAATTAGTCTTTTAGTCAACCTTCGTAGGTTCTAGTACTTCCTCGTCACCTAAGTCCTTCCCGGACATTTGTCGTTGTAGTCCATTTTGGACACAAGTAGTTAAATGCCTAGCTTTTAATATAAGTCTTTTTTCTCTTCTTGCTAGACTCGAGACATCACTTGTGCACCCACGTTACACTTAATTGAAATGGTTTTATCCAAAATGATCACTTGTGCCGCTTCAACCACTAATTCTTTGAAATGATTAATATTTAAATTAATCTGAGTGAGAAAATCAATTGATATCCTTCCCAAATTGGGGCTTACCAACTCCCCATCTTGCATCTCATATGCTCATATCCCTTTCATCCTCATCATCTCGTTGCTCGATGAATTTGCATGGTTCTTTTCTCATATAAAGCTTAAGCAAGCAATGAAGACTTAATCTCATTTAGGTCATCCAAGAGGGATTGCGGTTGAAACCTTTCACCCATAGGAAAGCCATTACCTCACCCTTACTAAACACTATCCTTTCATTTCAAGATCGGCGTGTTTTGAAACCCGGTTTAGCCATCATTTTTGCTCCATACTGAGAGAAAGTCCAAGCGAGCCCGAGAAGTTAGCTTCGAGAGTCGGCGATGCGCAAAATATCTCAAGCCATGAAGGAAGGACAAAGATAATCCTCAACTCCTCAGAGGCTCTCCAAGTCAAAAAAAAAAAAAAAAAAAAAAAAAAAAAAAAAAAACAAAAAAAAAAAAAAAAGAAAAAAAGAGAAGAACTGTCGATCCTCAAAAGTCCCCGACTTCTCAAGAAGCCCTCCAACGATCAAAAAGGAGCCTGAATTCTCGCAAGATCGCAAAAGGTTGTCGATAGCTCGGACTTCCTCTCACCATTACCTTAAATCAATCCTAAGCCATCCTCTCGATTTTAGAGGATACTCCCATTACCCTCGCCTTCGGCCAAAGTCAAAATTTGACCTCTCATTCTTAGAGGCAATTAATCTTCCCCGCCATAGATTTCCCAAACACATCCCGCAAGCCAACCTCTCATCTTTAGAGGTTCAACAAAGAAGGCCCAAACGACCTCTCATCTTAAGAGGTCAAAATTTCCCAAATCACCCGATGGTCGATCGAAGCCCTGAAACCCAACTACAGCCCCTACCGGATAGCAATTTCATTCTAATATCCTCGATGTCGATCAAATTAATGCTTCATTGCTTGCTTAAACTAGAATCTAATTCATCTTGGTTCAAAATCATCAATCAAAGATTGTGCAAATTCGAATTTGATTCATGTGAGCATAATTCATTTCTACCCCACAAACACTTGCCGTGGATGTCCCACTGGGCTTCGCATCCGTGTCTTTCATGGACACTCTAAGGGGATATGTTATTCAATCCTCCAAATCCTCAAAATCCCCAAAGGTCCTCAGATCCTCGAATTTCAACATTCGTTCTCTTTTCATTCGGGATAAGCCCGAACTACGGCGACCTGAGCTCTTCATAATGGAGGGAACTTAGGCAACCAGAAATGGTCCTAGAAATCACAAACAAATCTCAAAAAAAAAAGAAAAAAAATTCGGTCTCATTAAGGATCGTCCCTATACACTTTCCGAGCTTGATATCAGTTGGTTTTCTCCTTGTGATTAATCAAAATATTTGTTCATATCAGATTTAGGTTTTGAATAACCCGAACATTAACAAAGGGTTTTAAGCAGCTTTGTGATCATCACAGATAAGACAAGTTTTCAAGTGTCTCGACAAGTCTTCTCTTTCTACATCATAGGGAAATAGAGCCAAACACTGTCTTTCTGTCAGCAGGGGCTTCCATACACTTTTCCACACCTTGTGATGCTTATACTCTCTCAAAAGAGTCAAACCTAAAGCGAGTGTGTATACACAAAATCGGGATTCATTCCCACTTTTCGAAAGATGTGCCCCTGCACGTAAACGTTTCTGAGTCTTGTCCAGTAACTGGTTGACTAAGATTTGAAAAGATAGGTACCCCTGGCCACATAATGACTCGTCTGCAATAAGACCGCTCCGAATTTCTTCACGCCGGGGCTTGCTAAGCGGTTCTCCTGTGTTCTCCCCGTATCGCCTCTTCAAGTTGGGGCTTCTATAGTCATCTTTGGGTCCACATTGGGTTCTTCACTACGAGATAAATTCGCCAAGTCACTTCTTCAAAATCTGGACTTTGCCTACTCAGATCCGGGCTTTGTCAAGTTGGTCCTTTGGACCCGAACTTTATCAAGTCACAAAGAAGGGTCTAGTCACATCAACAACTAAATTTTCACTCGACTTGGTACATAGCAGCTTCCGTAGCATCGGAATTTAAGATCTGGGTTTCTCCCGGCATTGGCAATTTCATCAAATCATTCTCCGAACAAGGTTTCGGCCAAAGTCACAGCTCACCCAAATGAAAGAAGCTTCGCTCATATCGACGTGCCCTAGAGCCTGTCAGCATCAGCTTCAAATGACCAAGAATGAGAGGGAAAATTTCAATCAAGACCCGGGATCCGAATCCAATCTCATCAAAATTGAGGTCCATGTGATACTATTAACAAAACCTCATCAACAACCGCTGTTTTAATCGTGATCGAGGGCACTCACCCCCCACTTGCTCAAAATCTGTTCCAAACAAATTTCCGCACACATATATCACCATGCATCCCCACAAAAATCTCCCAAGGGCTCATGTAGCATGCACAAAACTTGAGTCAATAGGAACAATCCTAAGTGATTGAAGATCATAAATCATAATTTCCCTGCCAAAAGCTTAGGCCAAGTGCATCTTCGAAAGCAAGTAAATGCATCATCTCATAATCATTTTTGGTTCTATGCACGCATCCGCCATCATGAATGCCATATATGCATTTTCCTCTTCACTAACGAATGCAGGAATTCAAACGTGAAATCAAATCCCCCTTTTTTCGGCAAGGACGATCTTCACCAAAGACGACCTCCAATGTCCACAAATGGATGAAGACACTCTCCAAAGATCTACAGTTTGGCAAAGACAAGCTCCGGCGTCTGCAACTTGCTAAAGACGACCTCCAATGTCCACAAATGGATGAAAACAGCCCCCAATGAAGACCACCTCCAATGTCTACCGTTCCGTCAGGGACGCCAAGTTCCCAAAATGCAAATCGGTCTGAGATGCCAAGTTCTCAAATACAAATCGGTCAGAGACGCCAAGTTCTCAAATACAAAATACAAATCGGTCAGAGACGCCAAGTTCTCAAATACAAATCGGTCAGAGACGCCAAGTTCTCAAATACAGTTCGGTCAGAGACGTCAAGTTCTCTAATACAGTACGGTCAGGTACGCCAAGCTCTCAAATACAAAATACAAATCGGTCAGGGACACCAAGTTCTCAAATACAAATCGGTCAGAGACGCCAAGCTCTCAAATACAGTTTGGTCAGAGATGCCAAGTTCTCAAATACAGTTCGGTCAAAGACGCCAAGTTCTCAAATACAATTCGGTCAGAGACGCCAAGTTCTCAAATACAAATCGGTCAGGGACGCCAAGTTCTCAAATACAATGCGGTCAGAGACACCAAGTTCTCAAAAGCAAGAAGTCCCAATATGAAGACAAACTCAACAACTTCTACAAGGTTGGCGATCACCAGCAAGATGCAGACTCAACCGAACTCCTCCTTCAGGTCAAAATGCCTTCAAAGACAAAGAAATCGCTGCCAGGAAACCGTCCCACGAACGGCAACCCAACAACTCTTCATCAACATCACCTATAGCCTCGGTCCTTCCGGCAACTACAGTAAGCACAAAGATGTATGAAAGCATATCTTAGTCAACTACTTTTCTAAAAGAACATTATCATCAAATCTTAGGGTGACTTCCCAAAAATAGTCAAATCCTAGGGTGACTTCCCAAAAACATCAAACCTCGGGTGACTCCCAAATACCGTCAAACCATCAAAGACCATCCCTCAAGAATTTTCGAACTACGTCCGTGCTTGATTCCCACTCAGATACGTAGGCGCACCATAGGTCCACCAGCTTGACCAAGACGGTCACTCCTTTTCCCGATAGTTCTCATAAGCCCGAATCTTCCCCAGCGAGAACACCTTCAAATAGTCTCCCTCAGGTACAAAATCTCAACTTAGGATCATACTCCTGAACTAAGTTCCCATTTAGGTCCATACTCCTGAACCGAACCCCAACTTAGGATCATACTCCTGAACTAAGTCCCCATTTGGGTTCATACTCCTGAACTAAACCTTGACTTAGAATCATACTCCTGAACTAGGTCCCCATTTAGGTTCATACTCCTGAACTAAACTCCAACTTAGGCTAACAAAATCCCCAAATAAGTTAACGGAATCCCGCTTCTTTTCCCATTATCCTCGGCAAAGAAAAGTAAGACCGATCCCTTCAAATCAAGGTTCGAGGCACCTAAAACGCCATCATCAAGGTTCGAGGCACCTAAAACGCTATCACTTCGATTTCAACACACAACACGAGGAAAGCGACAAATCGTAATCATCCTCTAATTCGACAAACCGAAATTATTACCCGGGCGACTTCCCAAAAATAGTCAAACCATAGGGCGACTTCCCAAAAATAGTCAGATCTTAGGGCGACTTCCCAAAACAAGTCAAACCTTAGGGTGACTTCCCAAAAACAGTCAAATCATAGGGTGACTTCCCAAAAATAGTCAGATCTCAGGGCGACTTCCCAAAAATAGTCAGATCATAGGGTGACTTCCCAAAAATAGTCAGATCTTAGGGCGACTTCCCCAAAACAGTCAAAACCTTAGGGTGACTTCCCAAAAATAGTCAAACCATAGGGAGACTTCCCAAAAATAGTCGGATCTTAGGGCGACTTCCCAAAAATAGTCAAATCATAGGGTCGACGACTGAAGATGGTCGAAAAACCCGAACTACGACTGGCTTGATTCCTCTTAAGGATACGTAGGTAGCCTATCATTAGGTTCAGCCATCCGACCGAAAATGGTCATTCCTATCCCCAGCAGAAAGGCACCGAAAATGGTCATTTCCTATCCCCGGCAGAGCGGATATACAATTTCAGCCATCAGACCAAAATGGTCATCTCCTATCCCCAGCAGAGTGCCATCATCTCCAGGGTCAAAGACCCGAACTACGACTGGCTTGATTCCCATTCGGGATACGTAGGTAGCCTATTGCTAGGTTCCCACCCGATCACTTGATCATCCTGCCAAATATGGAGCCTTACTCTTATCGACGACCCCGCTTCCTTCGAAAGCGCCGTCGCCGAGGGGCTACTGTAAGTGCTCCAATTTGAGCTTGTTAGAATTTTCATTAGAAAGTTAACGAAAGTTATAACAATTCCAACAATTCCTAACATTCCTAACTTTTCTAACAAAGTAAGGGTAAAATGGGCATTGCCATTTAAAGTTAAACCAAGAAAAGAATCTCAAAAAGCAAAAGAAATTGGAAAAATCCGAATTAAGAAAGTTGAAAAACAGAATCGGTTTGAATTTTCTCAAAATATTCCTCCCGTCCAAAGCCTACATCAGTAGCGGATGAACAAAGGCACGCGTCGAACCCTATCCGCGCGGATATGATTGACACTCACAGTGTCCTATAAATTGAACCCTCCTCTCTCAGTTTACACAACACAATTGGATCACAGCAACGAAACTTTGGCAAAATATAGAGAGAAAACAGTGGGAATCCTTAGATTGCCACCATTTTCTCTTGAATATTTCCCAATCACACTCCAAACACTCTCAAATCATCCTTAAACACACACAAGCTCAAGCTTAAACCACCACCAAAGAGGAGGATTAGAGAAAAAACATAGAGGACTTAAGTGTTATCTACTTGTTTTCTCTTTGACCAACTCTATCATCAAACCCTAAGCACATTCAAGCCTCAAATCAAACTCAAACACAAATCCAAGCACCAAATCTTGATACTCCTCAAGTCAAACACCAAATCTTGATACTCCTCAAGTCAAATTCCAAGCCTAGGAAGATAGGGTGTCACCATTGGTAAAGCCCTCCTTCTCAAAACCCTAAAATTCTCTTTTAACTTCTTGTTCATCTTGTTCTTCTTACTTGGATCTACTTGATGTCTAGTTTAACTTAAGTTTTGATCCAAGATGGTCATCTTGAAGTTCATCTTCATGAATGACCATCTCAAATGGTCTACATTTTAAATCTCTAAATTGATTTTTCTCTTTAAATTCATCTTTACAAAATTCCCCTCCCCAAGCAAATGAAGTGCTTAGTCCTAATGTACCCCAAGGATGGTTTGGTATAGTTGATTCACCACTAAAATTTCAAGTGATCACTAACCAAAACCTAGGGAAATGGGGACAAGCATGGATGCAAAACCCCCTTTAAAATCATATTTTCTTTCTTGAGAAGTTGCTGTCCAGTAGCAATTTTCTCAGACCTCAGTCCATGGTCTAATTTTTTGGACACAGATAAATGTGGAATTTGGTGTTTACTACAAAACACTTTTTGTAGCCAACATCCAGATATTTCCATACATATTTTTATTTTATTTTTTGGGTGAGTAAAACTCCGTTTTCCAAATTTTCTTTTAAAGGCTAGTTCATCAGCTTCTGGAAATCCAGATCTCATATCTGAGATTTCCAAAAGGTTTTGACCCCTCAAATCTTTTCCAAAATGGAAAATTCCTTCGCACAAAGCTTATTTAAGTAGTCTAGAAAAACTTTCATTCTCTGAGTTTATCAAGATTATGAAGTTTTAAGACCCTTGAACAGTGGCGGATCTAGGATATTTTGACAGCGGGTGCACAATTTACACTATAAAAGTACAAAATATTTTTTTTCAAATGCGAGTAAATTATAATACATAACTTTAAACATTAGTTAATTATTAACATATGTTATTTTTAACCCATCATTTTCTTCTTATTGTTTACTTGAAAAAAGTAAGTTTATGTCATGAAGAAGTAAAAAAACAAAGATATAGTAAAATTTTTGTAGCTAATAGGATTTGAAACCTGATCATTAGTAATAAACTATAACACCTTACCAACTGAACTAATCATAAGACATGTCAATAATAAATGGGAAAATTAACTAATCTTATATGCGGGTGCACTTAATAAGTAGTGTACATTTTTTATAATTTTTTAAAACTAGAAATAAAAGTTGACCGGGTGCACGTGCACCCCCTTTTAATGCATTAAATCCGCCCCTGCCCTTGAATACATTTCAAAATCAGGTGTCTGCTGCCTTTGTCCTTCTGGCAGAAGTGACTTTCAACTTCAAAAGGTCTTTTGAGTACCAAATCTCAAACCAAAAATCCTCCAAAAAATCATGGAATCAGTTTAAGGTCTTAAAAAGAGATCCCAATTTTTACTTTTCTCAGTTTCAAATTATTTTGGTCAAAACACACACACACACACACCCACACAACAAAAGGATTTCAAATGTTTGGAAGACTCGTTTTACGAGGCGTTTCGGGTGAACACTAACGTTCTTCCCGGCGCGTAACGTGACCTCCGAACCTGAATCTCTGATCTCGGGCTTTTTTCAAAGTTTTGGCCCTCAAAATTAAAATGGCGTGGCGACTCCGTTTGATTTTCAACAAAAAAAAATCGGGTACATCACAATGCTGTTCGCAGATGATATTGTGCTGATTGATGAGACAAGAGAGGGTGTTGAAAGTAAATTGGAGTTGTGGAGACACACTTTGGAATCTCGAGGTTTTCGATTAAGCAGAAGCAAGACTGAATATTTGGAGTGTAAGTTTAGCAGAGTTGGAAGTAGGAAGGCAGGGGCGGTCACATTTGATGGAAATATTATCCAAGCTTCTGAGTTTTTTCGCTATCTTGAATCCATTATCCAAAAGGATGGAGAATTAGATGGAGATGTGGCTCATAGGATTAAAGCAGGTTGGTTGAAGTGGAAGAGTGCTACAGGGTTTCTATGTGATCGCGGCATGCCCAATAGATTAAAGGGAAAATTCTACCGCACGGCAATTAGGCCGGCATTGCTTTACGGCACCGAATGTTGGGCCGTGAAACAGTGTCACGTGCATAAGATGAATGTGGCGGAGATGCGTATGCTTCGATGGATGTGCGGTCATACAAGAAAGGATCGGTTGGGGAATGAGGTGATCAGAGGTAAAGTAGGAGTTGCGCCCATTGAGGATAAAATGAGGGAAAATCGTCTACGGTGGTTTGGACATGTGAGAAGGAGACCGGGTGATGCACCGGTTAGGAGGCCGAAACAGTGGAGAAATGATAAAATGGCGAGGGGTAGGGAAAGACCCAAACAAACTTGGATTAGAGTAATTGAAAATGATATGAATTTACTTGGAGTGGATGAAAATATGGTGTTGAAGAGGCCGGAGTGGAGGGCAAAAATCCATGTGGGGGTTGATTTTTTTATTTTTTATTTTTATTTTTTATTTTTTTATTTATTTTTATTTTTTAATTTAATTTAATTTAATTTTTTTATTTTTTTTTCACGATAACATATGAGGATTCATGTTAGCCGACCCCAAATTATTTTGGGACTAAGGCTTTGTTGTTGTTGTTGTTGTTGCTGGGGCCCCAAATTTTGATGTTTATTGTATATATATATATATATATAAAACTATCTCATTGTTTCAAAAAGAGTGTGATGTTCCAGTGGTGGGTGTGTTCCTCTAAGACTCCTTGCGGCTCACGTTAGAATCACAGTAGTAACATTTGAATTTTTGTTTCTCTCTTTACTTTTTTCTTCCTGTTCCCTTTAATTAGTTATCATCCATTAAATAATTTCTCTCTTTTCTTTTTAAATAATTAGTACTCCCTTCGTTGTCGATTAATGTTCATTTGAAAAAAAAAAATGTCGCACTAATTATAGCTTTTTCAAAAACTTGGTCCCTAAAGTAAATTTTTACTATTTTTTTTTTCACCAGTCATATTATTATCGTAAAACTAAGTGTTTAGAATACTTGCAATCGCACCGTATCCTCCTGTTGAGAAAAATATTAAAGGGCCTAGATCAAATATTTGGCCTAGGGCCCCAAATTTTACAGGACCGGCCCTGCCTGAAACTATTCCTTGCACATTCATTGTATCCGAAAATATTTATTACCCTCAATAATTACTCGGTCAGTGTGAGCATGCAAATTTTGTTTAATAATAATCATTAAATTTAAGACAGTAAATATAACAATATTCAAAATCCTTAATTATTACAACTTTCGAAAATAAATTGAAGGAATATTTTGTGATGGGCCAAGCCCAATACTTTGCTACGAGCTAGGGTCATAGCACGTCGATACGTCAGGTAGAGGCCGTCGCCAATGAGCGATCAAGCCCACCTAACGACGAGCCTTCCCACCGCGCCAAACTGATCACATTCGACAGAGTGATCGTCGTCATTGAACGACCAACTCTCGCTGCCGCTCGCTCGTCGAGTCATCTCTCAAGGAGACGACCCAATTGGACGTACTGACTCAGGTGTGTGTCGCCCCTTTCAATTAGCTTCCTCAACAAGCTTGATTAATTAGCTAATTTGGGATAATGTCAGACCTACCACAGGGCCTTGTTACACGTGCAATCATACAATCAGTAATAATGCCAAAAGGCGTGCAGGTTGACTTTCCCTTATAAGGCAAGCTGCTTATCAGTTTCAGGCGCTGCAGTGTCCTTGCATAAGCGGACCAATCCCAGCGTGACACGTGTACGCCTAGGAGACAGAGCTGATCCAACGGCTGCCATCCATCCAATCCAACGGTTCAGATGGAAACCCTAGTTTCCTTTGTCTACTATAAATATGAGAATAATATCATGGACTAAGGTAATGCTTATTTTTGCATGTTCACATAAACACACACCCACCATCTCAATATTACCATTTTCCAGTCCACTCGCTGATTCTTACGCCGGAGGGGCTTGCCTGAAGACCCCCGGTGCAGTTTCACAGTTGTTTCTTGTGTTGTGCAGATCCGAGTCAGCTCAATCTTTCGCTGGACACAATACCTGAGCCCCAATACACATTCCTGCACCATCAGATTGGTTCCATTGCCGGGAACATTTGTCAGTGATCTTCAACAAGAGAAACACAGCCGGAAAGACCTGGAAAAATGGTGTCAGACGGACACACGGCCAGCAAATCCACCGGAGATGAAGCCAGGCCTCCCTCTCCTCATCAAGCCCAACAACAAAACCCAAGGCCTCCCTCACCTCAACCTAGGAACCCTAATTTAAGGGTTACCAGGTCACAAGGTGTGGTTGATGATACCGGCCTTCAAACGGCTAGGAGGAGAGAAAAGAGACCAGCCGCTGAACGCCCCAGACGACCCCCACTGGAGAGGAGACTCGAGGGAGCTGCAGCACGAAACTTGGGAGGACCATCCAACCCACCCCTCGATAGAGCAGCATTCCTCGTAGAAAGAGCCAATGCTCTCCACGAACTCCTAAAAATCCAGAACGAGCTCATACGGTTAGCTGAGGACCAGCCCCCACAGGCATCTCACTACACTGTCTCGTCGGGGAGGAGAAGGAACGAAAGAAGGAATGAGGGTCGTCGTGAAGAAACCGCTGCTGAGAACGATCGCATTGTACCGCAACTTGACCTAAGAGAACATCTTAATGAAAGGCGAAGTCAGGGAGTCCCATCTCAATGACGACGGGAGGAGGCAGATGGTGAGCCTCATCGATCGTTAGCCAACGAAAATCTTGCTCAAAACCAGGTTGTGCAAGGTCGTCAAGTGACCCCGTTGTTAAGAAATGAACGATCCCCAAGTTATAGGGAAAGGACGCGTACTCCACCTCATCGCGAACGAGAACTGTCAAGATCTTACAGGCCGTCTCCTCCGCCGAGCTATAGGAGAGAGAGATCCATCTCACGACGACCGGCTCCCACCGAGAGGCAACGGTCCAATACCGTAATCCAGGGTCCACGTCAAGATAGGATCCCTCCCGCCGGCCCAGCAGGCGAGGTCGACATGAGAGAGTTTCTAAGACTTAAGCGCCAAGTGAAGGAGTTGACGACCAAAAGAAACAAGGTAGACAGTGATGATTCAGACGACGATGCTGGCACGATGAACCCTTTGGCTCCTTGGATGTTGGAAACCGGACCCCCAGAACCAGGTTTTAAGCTGCCTGACTTGAAGCAGTATGATGGCTCTACGAGCGCCATTGATCACATACAACATCTAGAAGCTCAAATGTATGTGGTGGCAAGAGCGTCAGGACACGATGATGTTATGTGCAAAGCCCTTACAAGCACGCTAACCGACGCTGCTTTACGATGGTTTAGAGGCCTTCCTAAGGGGAGCATCGAGTCTTGGAAACAAATGAGGAAAAAGTTTTTGGGAAGATTTGCAACGGCAGGAGATCGTCGAAAGACTGTCAACGACCTCAGCAATATATCCCAGGGAGCCAATGAGAGCTCTATGAGTTACTTCAAAAGATTTTAAAAATTGGTGGATCAGATTGATGAAGATCTGACTGATAGAGAAATCATAAACTGCTTTAGGCATGGCGTTGTTTCTTCCACATTGGACTACGAGCTGCAAGTCCATCCAGCTAAATCTAGAAAGGACCTCTATGCCAAGGCATATGCTGTGGCCGAGGCTGAAGAAAGGAAGTTGCAACGAGAAGGAAGGTCCGTGGACGATAGTGAGGCGACAAAGCTAAAGAAAGATAAAGCTGGAGAAAAAGGGAAAAATAAGCAAGTGAAGGCAGAGAAGGTTCCAGAAACTTACACTCCCCTGACGGTGTCAAGGGCGGGAATTTTGAGCAATGTTGACTTTTGCCCGGCGCCAAAGATGAACCCCAATGGAAAGGGGAAGAAAAATATGAACAAATACTGTGAATACCATCGGGATAAGGGACATGACACTGAGGAGTGCTTCAGTTTGAAGAAGATTATTCAAAGATGGATTGATGATGGTTGTCTTGAAGAGTACGTGAGGAAAGATCGTCAAGCAGCCAACACTCGAGCTGCTAACGACGGCCCTCCGGAGAGACAACCAAGGATGGTTTTGGTTATCTCTTAAGAAACCAGTAAGAATCAAATCAAAAGCGCCATCTATCACCTGAAAAAAGCCCCCCATGTTCCACAAAAGTCTGAAATCCCAAACGAGGTGATAAGTTTTTTCCCCTACGAGCTATCAGCCAATCCATTAGCTCGTCAACAAACTCTGATCATCCCCGGCTTTATTGACAACTGTGAGTTGAGAAGAATTCTAATTGATACTGGAGCGGCCAAAGATATTTTGTTTTACAACGTCTACCAGCGGATGGGTCTACCCGATAGCCGCCTAAGTCCTTACTTAGGTCGTCTAGAGGGATTCACCAACCACCGAGTAGACGCAAAGGGCCAGATTGACCTTCCAGTCGATATTGGGGATCACCCGTTGAGAACCGTTCAAACAATGACTTTTATTGTGATTGATGTCGTCAGTGACTATCATGCCATTCTCGTCCAACCTGGCCAAGCTGCATTAGGGATCGTCGCCTCAGTCCCTCATCAACGAGTTAAATTTCCTACACGTGCGGGAATTGGATGTGTTTTGGGGACGGCCCCAAAATTCTTGGAGCATGTGCTAAAGGCTAAGCGGACTGTTGAGATAGACGACCCAGATCACATTGTGAAGCTCTCTAAGTCGATTAAGCAAACGACGACCTCTTACGCCAGTGTCTCGACAATCAAGTGTGTAGACGACCCAGAGGTCTTTGCCGAAATATTCATGGACGACCAAGCTGCAGAACCGCAACTTTTGGTCGCCCAAGAATCGGGGGCTGAGCTAGATAAGCTGATTAACGACGAGGTTCCAGACCTCACCCCCGAGGCAAGAAAGAAAATTAAAGAAATTGTTATCGAATCTATGGACTTTAGAGACGACGCTCCTGAGATGAAGCTGGCCGACGAGCTAACGGAGTTGGTCATTAACCCAAACTATCCAGAGCAAAAAATCAAGCTGGGGTCTCAGTTATCTACTGAGGAGAGGGAAGAGATAATCTCCCTACTCAAACAAAACCTCGATGTTTTTGCCTGGAGAGTTGAGGATATGAAGGGTATCAAAGAAGAGGTAGCCGTCCATAAGCTGGGAGTAAATTCTACGATGAAATTTAAGGAGCAAAGGTGCAGAATTTTTTCGGCTGAGAAGGAGGTCGCCATAAAGCAAGAGATTGAGAAATTATTGAGTGCTGGAATTATTGTGGACGCTGGGTTCACAACGTGGCTAGCTATTGTGGTGCTGGTCAAAAAACCTAATGGGAAGTGGAGGCTTTGCGTTGATTTCACCGACCTGAATTTGGCATGCCCTAAACATAGTTACCCCTTGCCTAGAATCGACAAGCTCGTCGACTCTGTGGCTGGTCATACGACTTTGAGCTTTCTTGACGCGTACTCTGGCTACCACCAAATCAAGATGGCCAAAGAATATATCCCGAAGACGGCCTTCCAGGTCACAGGGGGAACTTATTGCTACACAAAGATGCCCTTTGGGCTCAAAAATGCCGGGGCAACGTACCAGATAATGATCAACAAAGTATTTAAGGGACATCTCAGTGACAACTTGGAGGCGTATGTCGACGATATGGTCATCAAATCGAAAAATAGAAAGCATGTAGACGACCTCCAGCAAACTTTCACTAATCTACGAGCGATATGGTTCTTAACCCGGCCAAGTGCGTATTTGGAGTGGCCGCAGGAAAATTTTTGGGATTTACGCTCTCACAGCGGGGAATTGAAGCCAACCCCGAAAAAATCAAGGCTCTGATTGATATGGCAGAACCAAAGAGCATCAAGGAGGTCCAACGATTGAATGGACGAGTGGCAGCCTTGGGCCGTTTCATTTCCAAATCCGCCGAGAGATCACTCCCATTTTTCAAAGCTCTCCGAGGTGCCAAGGATTTTGAATGGACAGAAGAATGTTCCGATTCATTCAAGCAGCTTAAGGAATATCTGGGCTCCCCACCACTCCTCTGCAGCCCCGTTGTAGGGGAAGATTTGTTTTTATACCTCTCAGCGAGTGACAAGGCCGTTGCCGCCGTGTTGGTGAGAGAGGAGGATGGGATACAGAGGCCCGTATATTATGTAAGCAAGGCCTTGTCCGACGTAGAAACCCGCTACTTCAACGCCGAGAAGATAGCTTATGCTCTCGTCATCACAACACGAAAGCTACGAGCTTACTTCTCTGCTCACCCCATCATTGTTTACACCAACGCCCCACTACGGAAAATTTTGCATCGCCCTGAAAGTTCCGGCCGTCTTCTCAATTGGAGCATTGAATTAACTGAGTTTGATATTCAGTACAGAGCGAGGAAAACCTTACAAGCACAGTTATTGGCAGATTTCCTGGTTGAAACATCATTCAGTATTCCCGACGACCAAAGGCCGCCTCAGAAAAGCAGCAAAGGCAAGGAGATCGACGACAAACCAGAAGAATTAATCTTGCCAGTAGGCTGTTGGAAAAAAATTTCAGATGGATCAGCAACCCGTGATCTCAGTGGAGCGGGGATCGTTCTCGTCGAGCCAGAAAGTGGCACGGTCTTTGAAGAAGTGTTGAGGTTCAAATTTCAAGCGTCGAACAATCAAGCAGAGTATGAAGTGCTTGTAGCGACGATTGAGTATGCCAAGTGTTTTGGGGCCACTAAGATTGCAACTTTTTATGATTCTCAGTTAATTGTGAACCAAGTTCGTGGCGACTATCAGGTCGTCAACTCAACCCTGCAGAAGTACCATGCCTTGGTCGGCGAGTTAATTCAGGGGCTGGAGTTTTGGACAATCTAGAGAATATCCAGAGAACATAATGAACATGCCGACCTTCTCTCCAAGTTAGCCACTGATCAATTGCCTGAGGATGAACATGGCCACCACTTGGCTTACCTCGAGCAACCAGCGTATGATCGAGTGAAGATTTTTTGCGTGGGAGACGGCCCAAGGTGTTGGGTCGACGACCTAAAAGCTTTTATTGAAAAAGACGAGTTACCAGTTGATGAAGTACTGGCGCGGCAAGTCAAGAGGAAGGCCGCACGATTCACGGTCGTAGAAGGCGAACTGTATAGACGATCCATCACCAGGCCACTGTTGAAGTGCGTCCACCCTGATAAAGTGATTAAACTGCTTTTTGAAGTGCATCAAGGAGAATGCGGGGGCCATCCTGGGGCCCGTACACTTTCTGACAAGTTAATCA
Source organism: Adenophora triphylla var. japonica (assembly GCA_022495995.1). Classification (NCBI taxonomy): domain Eukaryota; kingdom Viridiplantae; phylum Streptophyta; class Magnoliopsida; order Asterales; family Campanulaceae; genus Adenophora; species Adenophora triphylla. Next base: position 78,240 of record JAFEMH010007054.1, read on the forward strand.
CCATGGGGTACTACTGGCCCCATCTCCGAGAAGATGCCAAGCAATTTGTAAGGAAATGTGATACGTGCCAACGGTTCGCCGACCTCCCCAAACTCCCGACGACTGAGCAGACCCCAGTCATGGCATCTTGGCCATTCGACATGTGGGGTGTTGATTTGATTGGGCCATTTCCACAGGCCAAGGGGGGAGTGAAGTACGTGATTGTGGCAGTTGATTATTTTTCCAAGTGGGTGGAGGCCAAAGCTCTGAACAAGATTACGGAAAACAACGCCCTTGGCTTTATCCACGACTCAATATGGTGTCGCTTCGGAATCCCAAAGGTAATTGTCTCCGACAACGGCCTGCAGTTTTCAAGGAAGTTTGAACAAGAATTGAATAGAATGGGCGTCAAGCATTCTAAGTCGTCTGTTGCCTATCCCCAAGGCAATGGACAAGCTGAAGCAGCAAACAAGCTCGTCTTGTCAGCCCTATGTAAAAATCTTGAAGGACGGAATACGAGATGGTTGGACGAACTCCCTTCGGCTCTCTGGTCAGTCCGCACAACCACCCGGGGTCCTACAGGGGAAACCCCATTTGCTTTAGTCTATGGCTCCGAGGCCATGGCTCCCGCCGAGCTTCAGCTTCCAACCGACCGAGTGGCTCTCTATGACACTGAGAAAAATATCCACAACAGACAGATCGACCTTGACCTTGTGGACGAGCGTAGATTGGACGCCCAATTGAGGATGGAGAATTACAAGAAAAGAACCAAGTCATACCACGACAAAAAAGTGAAGAAAAGAATTTTCAAAGTCGGAGATCACGTTCTAAGGAAAATCGAAGCAACAGGACTTAAGGCCCGTCAAAACAAGCTTTCTCCCAACTGGGAAGGACCATACATCGTCACCAGTGTGGTCAGAGAAGGAACCTACCGTCTAGCCAAGCCAAACGGTGAGCAACTAAAGCACCCATGGCACGCTAATCATCTCACGAAGTATTACTTCTGAGATCGTCATCAACACTCAGCGCCCTCAGGGCACCCTACTTGTGGTTCTTAATTGTAACTTTTTCATTGTCTTTTTTTGAACCTTTTGGAAGTTTGTAAGGGTTAATCTATAAATCCCAGAAGTCTTAAAAAGTAATCAAATTGTCAATGTACGATTGTTGATCGAAAATTATCAATGGAAACTCGTCACTTCGCTGAACTTCGTCTATTACAAACTCAAGAAGCTTAGAACGGTTGAAGCCTGACTTCGACCCTTAAAATCACTTTGATCAAGTATAAAGATCAGTCGAAGCAAAGACTTTGACACATTACTTTAGCCAAGTATAAAGGTTAGACAAGGCCAGACTTCGTCGAATGCTATTACGGAATAAGACGACTCGTCCATAGAATCTTGCCTACGAGCAAAGACCTACAGACCTTCGTATTATTTCTACGAGCCATTGAGAAGTTGAGAAAACACAAGTATGAACAAGAGTCAGCCGTATTACGACGACCCACGTTCTGGTCATCACTCACGACGACCGTCCACACTTGTCCTCAAACTTACTTACCAAATAAGTTCACATGCTATCTACGTTAACATACAGATTAACAAACAGAAAACAAAGGCATTGAATAACTTAAAACATAAATAAAACAAGCAAACATTGTACGACCCCCTCTAAACTACGAGGAAATGGGTCAGTTACTTTACAAAACATGAAATTGTTTGGAGCAATGTTTGAAACCATAAAAACTAAAGTGAAGCATTGTTTGACGATCACAAATCATAGGTAACTACTGCTGTTCATTGGCATCAACTGAAGGCAGGTCGGGATCAGGGCCGTCTTCGAGAAAGTGGTCGTAGTAGGCATCAAAATTCCTTGGATCAACAGCGGTGACAGGCCACTCGTCCTTTCCTTCCTTCTCGTCATCTTCTTTGATAATAAGAAGGTCGTTGTCAGTATAAGGAACGAGAGGATGAACTGAACGAGCCTCCTGGTCATGCGACGGTTCCGTGCAGAGGTCGGCCAGCTTCCTCGTAGACATCAAACCCTTGGTCTCTAGATCCACAAGGATTCTCCTTGCCAAGTGCTTGGCCCCGTACTTGAAGAAAACCTGGGCTTTGTCAGTGACGACCTTGAGGAACTCTTCACCTCTCTTGAACTGATCAACTGCATCAAGTTTAGCATCGTCCAAAGCAGTTTGATGGTCAACCCTCATTGTTTCAATCTGATTCCGAGCAACCTCGTAGTCAGACGTCAGCTTATCTACTTTGCCTTCCGCGGCTCGTAGACCAGTGGTCAGGATCCCTGCTTCCTTCACCAATTTGGCCTTATCAACTTTCAGGATTTCTGCCTCCTTCAGAATTTCATTCTTTTGGGCCATCAAAGACTCGTAGGCGGTGGTCAGTTGGATAACGTTATCTTCTGCTTCCTTCAGTTTCTTCTCAGCCTCCTCCTTGGCTCCAATAGACTGGATCAGCTGCTCATTCTCCTTCTGCTCGACGTCTAGGCATGCCTTAAAATCTGCCGTCATGGCATCCATCATCGACATCATCTGCAACAACAAGATCATTACTATTTGAAGTATAAATCAAAGAGAGATGCATGAATAACAGAAGACTGAATTACCTCAGTTTGGATTAGCCCGAAGCGAGCATGGTAGGTCTCTGGCTTGGTCTTGGCCTCCCTCATCTGGCGGGTGAGATCAACATCCTTGCCTCGTTTTGTCAAGTTCGCCCCCAAGATGAGAGCAGGACCATATCTCGCCAGGCAAGGGATCCCAGAGATCTTAGGAACTTGGGCTAACTTGGTTGCCATTTCCATGGCCTGCTTCCTATTAAGAACTCCAGACGACGAGCCAGGAGTTTCAGCCCGAGGAGTTGAAGGGTCGGAGGAACTGGGAGGGTCATAGGCAGCTTTTTTACTTCTCTCTCCGCCTGCTTCAGAACCCGCAGGATGATCCTTCCTCTTCCTGGGGGCTTGGCAGTTAGCCTCTGGATTGGAGTCAGAACTCCCAACAGCCTCAGGGTTAACGTTCTCACCCTCAACGATGACCTGTTGGGTCTCAGCATTGACAGCAGCAACACTTGACTCAACTCCAACCTCCTTCTCCAGCTCGTCAACCACCACTTGACGGCCTCCAGTGTTCAAGCCTTCAACGACGACCTCCCTTTCAATCATGGGGATGGCACCAACAGTGTTGTTCTTGGGGAGCTGATCATTCCTCTTCGACATATTCTCTTGCCGGTCGTAGATAGCATTGGACGCTGATCGTTCCTTCTTCGACTTGGTTCAATCATTGGCTTTGATTGCTCCGCTCATGATGTCTTGTTCAATGTGATCAATGTCCTTTTTAGAGAGAACTGTCGAATAAAACGGAAAAAGGTTAAGTCCTTCACGACGAGACAAAAAGACAGAATATCATATTAAAAAGACAAAGTATTAAGAGCCCAACCCCCAAACATTTCAAGGTTGACGCAAGTATTCTCTGGATGGTCTGGGCGTGCGCTCGCACAAGTGAGACAGTTTTCTTCCCAATTCAACTCATTGTGGACGACCCAGTCTGGGTAACGAGTGTCAAGGTTTATCTCCACCAAAGGATCGGGGCCTTTCGACGGCTTAGACATAACGCCGACCCTTATATACCTCCAGTGAGAGGCTTCAATGTCCTGGAACGACACCCATCCAAGACTTAGCAGATTATCAATCTTCTTTTTCAGCTCGTCGGCCCATGGAGCCGGCCATACACGCTCGTCGGCAACCATACTTTGACTCTCAGGCCAAGGAAATTGCCATCCTACCCTGCTCTCCACCAAGATCATGTGATTATCCCAGCCATACACTTTGTTCTGAGTGTCTAAAAATAGGCCTTGAACATTCCTAATCGACGACACACTCACTACAGACTTCCCATTCTTAACGGATCGTTTCGTCCGGTAGTATTGACGAAACACCTTATTACATGGCTCGTAGCCAAGGAATCTGCAGACCACAATGAAACAAGACAAAATCCTAACTGCGTTGCCACTCAGCTCCATTGGCACGCAACCTGAATCTTCAAGGAACTCGTTGATAAAGGGATCTAGGGGCAACCTCAGTCCAAGCTCGAACTGTTTGTAGAAGAAAGCAACTTTCTTTTTGCTGGTAAGAAGTGACTTCCTACGAGGCTCATACTCCTTTTGGCTGAGATACTCAAGCCTGTACGATGCAGCGTGAACCCTGTAGGAGTCTCGTAGGGAGTCAATCATCAACTTCCCGGTATTGGGAGTCCTCGTACTGACCTTGGTGATGGCCCAGTCACCTTGTGCCCCGCCTCCGAAGCCTCGTTCATTCCTTCCAGCTCGTACACCGGTATGGAAGGCGTCGACGATCCTAGTGCTCCCAGCACTTGTGCTGGCTTCGTTCGTCTCTTGGGCTGGTTGATCAGGGCGGCCGTCGTGATCCATATCTACAAAACAAGGAGAAAAAGAAGGGGAATCAGTCCTAACATTCGTAGGCGACGACCTAACTATGGGCAACCTAGATTCCCCTATAACCAAGCTCCTAAGTGAATCACGACGGGACAAGGAGTAGTTGGCTCGTATGTGGTTGGGAAGGTCGTTCATTGACCTAAAAGACGTTACCCTTGGGTCATCTTCATCGAACTCCCCAAGAACCTCACCTACTGGGAACTCTAAAGGCTCATTCTCAAGCCCAAATTTCAACAAGATTGAAGAACATTCAGCCAATGGAATCTCTCTCCAAATCCCCCTAGCACATTTATAAACCCTCTGATTTAACCCAAAACCAAATTTAACCCCTCTCTCAAAGCTTATAGTCCTTGGTCCCATTAAAGATGTTCTTAAACCCCAAGAAATACCCAGAAAATGAAGAACAACAAAGGGAATTACCTGTTTCTGGGTTTGAAGATGGGTTTTTCGATGAGTTTACCGGCAGTAAATCAAAGAAATTCCTAATCCACGCCGCCGGATTGTCCAAAGGTGGTGAAGCCAGAACAGTCAATATCGCCGGAAAACGTTTGCATGGTGGCCGGAGTGTTTCTTGCTGGTTGTCGGAAATCGCCCTTGCTATTTGCTCTCCAAAGATTCTGACGCGAAAAGTTTGAAATGGAGGAGGGGGGAAGCTTTTATACTTGGGGAAGATGAAGGGTTTATACCTAGGAAACCCAAACGGCAAAATGATGGGCATTAAATACCCTCTGTGATTTCCGAGGAGAATGTCCCATCGGGAGACACGTGTCAATTAATGAGAGATCTCGCCATCCACGTCTATCAATCTTGGACGTCACCATAATTCAAAATTCAAATTGATGGTCGTACGGATAACCTTGGAGGGAAAAACGATAACTCCTGGCCCGTCAAGACGACCCATGAGTTGGGGGCCACTGAACGGAATATTCTGTGATGGGCCAAGCCCAATACTTTGCTACGAGCTAGGGGTCCAGCAGGCCCACCAAAGGACCAATTGCGAAGGGTCAGATCAAGCTCTGGGTTATGGCCCGTCCAACAACGGATGGCGGTCGTCGCCACTGAGCGACCAAGCCCATCCAAGCGACGAGCCAACACACCCTTGAGCAAAGGTTTGGGTCATAGCACGTCGATACGCCAGGTAGAGGCCGTCGCCAATGAGCGATCAAGCCCACCTAACGACGAGCCTTCCCACCGCGCCAAACTGATCACATTCGACAGAGTGATCGTCGTTATTGAACGACCAACTCTCGCTGCCGCTCGCTCGTCGAGTCATCTCTCAAGGAGACGACCCAATTGGACGTACAACTCCAGGTCGTCCCTTCAATTAGCTTCCTCAACAAGCTTGATTAATTAGCTAATTTGGGATAATGTCAGACCTACCACAGGGCCTTGTTACACGTGCAATCATACAACCAGTAATAATGCCAAAAGGCGTGCAGGTTGACTTTCCCTTATAAGGCAAGCTGCTTATCAGTGTCAGACGCTGCAGTGTCCTTGCATAGGCGGACCAATCCCAGCGTGACACGTGTACGCCTAGGAGACAGAGCTGATCCAACGGCTGACATCCATCCAATCCAACGGTTCAGATGGAAACCCTAGTTTCCTTTGTCTACTATAAATATGAGAATAATATCATGGACTAAGGTAATGCTTATTTTTGCATGTTCACATAAACACACACCCACCATCTCAATATTACCATTTTTCAGTCCACTCGCTGATTCTCACGTCGGAGGGGCTTGCCGGAAGACCCCTGGCGCAGTTTCGCGATTGTTTCTTGTGTTGTGCAGATCCGAGTCAGCACAATCTTTCGCTGGACACAATACCTGAGCCCCAATACACATATTCCTGCACCATCATAAATAAATTACATTGATGATAGCTAACAAATCTCGTAAACGTGAATACATTCAAATAACATTACTTAATAGAATCCATTTTATTATAAATATAGTATAAAAATAGATTATTAAATAATAAAAAAGAGAAATACCAAAAGACTGGAATATGATTGGTTGAATTGAATCTGTATAAATATAACTTTCTCTTTCATTTGTAAAGGGTAGGTCACTCATCACAACAAAACACCAAACGCATTTTATGAACTCTGGCCCTCATAAAATGCGTTTGGTCCAAGCTGAATCTGTATAAATATAACTTTCTCTTTCATTGGTGCAAGAGAGGTTGCCAATATGGCATTTGGTCCAAGCTGAATAACATCAACGAAATGGTTAGCATTTATTTAGATGAGATGCTAAACATGAGATAATCAAGAGATTTAGGTGTGTTAAAATACCTTTTGCTTGCACCAACCCCACTCACCACCACCCTCCACCCCCACCCATCCCCCTCGGATAAAAAAAAAAAAATTATTTAAAATTTATTTTTAACAACTCCCTATCCCACTCCACTCACCACCACCACCCCTGCCCCCCGTCGGGTAAAAAAATTTAATCATTTAAAATTGATTTTTAACAACTTCCCACTCCACTCACCACCACCACCCCTGTTCCCCACCTCCAGTCGGGTCAAAAAAAAAATTATTTAAAATTTATTTTTAACAACTCCCCACCCCACTCACCGCCACCACCCCTGCCCTCAACCCCCCTCCACTCCACCTCACCCCACTCAAATTATCTCAAATTGTGTTTTTATCGAAAAATATTTTCATTAAACACATGAAATTTTTTCGGAAAACATTTTCCTTACCAAACAGTCGAAAACATGTTTATCTCATTTTCCGAAAAATATTTTACAGGAAATTCATTTTTCGAAAAACATTCTACAGAAAATCATTTTCCGCAAGTTATTTTACGCGAAACTACCACACCACAGTTGCTTTCATTAACCCCTAATTGTACATAAGTGGGTGGTGTATACTCAGAGTACCACACCCAGCTTAGAAACCAATTACAGCAGCCCTGCAAAGATGAAGTCATACAATGATAAGCTACACCCCATGAATGAATATGAAGATATTTAACCAGAAAATTGATATTTCCGACTATAGTGAATAAAAACGGTTATATTTTCTTCATGTCCTTCAGTATAAAACGCAAAATATTTGTACAATAACATGTTTATGGGCTTACTTTAGAAGAACAAAACACAAACTTTTGTATTCACAACACAACATGACATACATATACTAGACAACCTTTGTATATTTGGGAGTCCTAGAATAAACAAACAAATGGACTGAAAAAATAAAAAAATATTGATGTTTCAAACCATTGTAAATTATCTCTAAAAAAAAAACACTATAAATTAGAAAAAAAAATGTTCTTTATATCTTAACTCATAACTTTACAATATTAAAAACAAAACAACTATTTTTTTAGATCTATACAAAAAAAGGCAAAATATATATATGTATAATAACATGGTACAAGCATGATATAGATGAAAATCAATCATGCACACTTAAATATGAAGTTATATGAAACAAATATTGCCTTCCTTTACATCAAAAATTAAAAATCATATATATATTTGAAGCAGATTTGTGACTTTATTGATTTTGAACAAAAATAAAGGAATGAAATAATAGAGGGAATGAAATTTACCGAAATCAAGGCTTGTAATTAATTGATCGGTCGGACTCTATAGATTTTATGGATTTGATAGTTGCTAGAAGGATCTCGGTGATTTGAGATCCGAATTTCTACTATACCACTCCATAAATTCATCTTAAACAAAACTATATGTGAACATTAGCTTAAACAAAACTATATGTGAACATTAATTTGAAAAAAATTAAATAAATGGGTTTATATAAACACTATTTTTTCAAAATAGTATATGTTAGTGCATTTAATTTTTTTGTCATGAAATAATCGCGAGACAAAGAAGAAAACAATTAAAAATATCTATTAGCTTTACTTTTGGACATATTTTTGACAAAAATATATGAAATTATCTATTTAGGATTGTTACACATTCAATTTATTTGACCCAAAATTGTTTTATGTGAACATTTATTTGATTTTTTTTTAATAAATGGGTTATATGAACCCTATTTTTTTCAAAATGGTTTATGTTAGTACATTAAAAAAAATTATCATGAAATAATCGCGAGACAAACACGAAAACAATTAAAAATATCAATTAACTTTATTTTGAGACATCTTTTTGACAAAAATATATAAAATTATCTATTTAGTTAGGATTGTTACATATTCAATTTACTTGACCCACAATTGTTATATGTACATTTATTTGAAAATAAAATGGGTTTATATGAACCCTATTTTTTTCAAAATCTATCATGAAATAACCGCGAGACAAACACGAAAACAATTATAAATTGCAATTAGCTTTATTTTTGAGACATCTTTTTGACAAAGACATATAAAATTATCTATTTTGGATTGTTACACGTTCAATTTAATTGACCCAAAATGTTATCGATAACATGAAATGCATAGAATGATTGTTACATTTCTTCGAGTCGGATATAACTAATGGTATGATTATATATATATATATACTCTCTCCGTCCCATTACAATGGTAAACGTCAACTGGGTCAATTTTTTACCATGATTTTATGAATATCTAGATATCTTTATTCAATTCTAAAAAGTATTATTGATATTAGTGTGTTGGAAAGACTGTTGATGAAACCACAAATGTTGTCCACAAGATTTTTTTTTTTCAAAATTTGTAATTTTATTACTAATTGTAAGTACCCAAATCCGAATCGTCCAAATCCGTCAGAAAGTTAACCGAAATCCGTTAACTGGCTCGCTCCAGGTTAATCGGAACTCGTTAAACTCCCCGTTCTTTGTGCCAACGAGGCGTCCGGGGCTGCCCGTGCATCCCGACGTCAAACCGTACTTAACACGTGTCATCACACGTAAAAGCACGGCTTTCCCGAAAACGCATTTTCCGGCACTTTCGGGCGTTTCGGACATTTCCGGGTTATTTTAAAAAACGGACAAAACCGGGACCGGGGAACAAATTCCCATGAAGCTGGTGACTCAGAGGGGCACGTGGCAGCCATGCCACCTCCCTCTAGTCACCCTTCAATCAAATTCAAAGGGAAAAGACCAAAATGCCCCTGGTTTGCAAGCCAAGTCCGGCCGGACTCACTGTGCACATTTTCTGAAATTGTCAGCAAGTCCTTCAAATTCTCAAAATACCACAAAACCCACTGGATTCAGGCCAAGTCCGTCCGGACTCCTACTGCAAATTTCACCTATAAATAGAAATGGCTGTCAAAGCCAAAAGGGAGATTTTTTACACCAAAAATCACCACCCCCCACGGTCCAAACTGGTTTTCACCCCTCCCGAGCTCCCGTTCTGTCTCGATTCGCGTGAAACCTTCGTATTTCGATCAAATACGCACCTTACAACTTCGAAACAACCTTTCGAATCACTTTCCGTGTCCCGTACACACCTCCCGAGCCAAAGGAGTCGACCCTAGCCATAGGTATAACTCCCTCTCTCTAAATCTCCCGTTCCGTCTTGGTTTACGCGCCAGTCGCTATAACCGTTTCGAACGTCGTTATCGAAATGTAGACGCCTCCGTCTAACGGGGTCCGATACGTTTTAGCCCCTCGATCCTCTTCTCTTTCCGTAAGAGAAGTAATCACGGGTTAAAACGGCGTTCCGACCCCGTTCCTTTTACTTTTTATGTCATTTACCATTCCGGATCGATCGATCCGTTGATCGTCATTTACAATTTCGAGCCGTTTGGCCTCGTTGATCGTCATTTACAATTCCGAGCCGTTTGGCCTCGTTGATCGTCATTTACAATTCCGAGCCGTTTGGCCTCGTCGATCGTCATTTACGATTCCGGATCGTTTGATTCCGTCGATACCGCACTTTAAATACTGTCATTTACAAAGTCCGATCCGTTTGGATTGTGATAGTATTTACTTTTCAAAGTCCGAGTCGCAACCCGATTCGTTGATCGCATGTCATTTAATACGCATTTTTCCCGTAAAAATCGTTAACAATGTAATGCCCGGTTCAAAATCGGAGTTCGTCCGTCGAACTCTCTTTCAAAACGCGCGAAATGACGTTCGGCCTCCGAATGCTCATCTTCAAACTCAAAGCCGCCATTTGACACTTAAAATCATTTAATACGCATTTTTCCCGTAAAAATCGTTAACAATGACTCGCACGGCTCAAAATCGACGTTTGCCACGCAAACGCTCATTTCAAACTCAAAATCGACGTTTGCCACGCAAACGCTCATTTCAAACTCAAAATCGACGTTTGCCACGCAAACGCTCATTTCAAACTCAAATCGACGTTTGCCACGCAAACGCTCATTTCAAACTCAAAATCGACGTTTGCCACGCAAACGCTCATTTCAAACTCAAACCGACGTTTGTCATTCAAACGCTCGTCTTTTCAAAAGTCACCTAATCAACGTTTGTCATTCAAACCAAGATTAAGCTTGTCATTCAAGCCCCCATTTCAAAAGACACATACACACACACACACACACGATTTCGAGAAAGGTAGAAAGACTCGTCATGCGAGGCGTTTCGGGCGATCTCATCATACTCTACCCGAAACGTAACTTGACCTCCGAACCTAACAATCTACGGTACAAAAAGCTTTTTACTCGTTTCTTTGCCAATAAAAATGATCCCTTTTTCAAAGCCTTTTCCTAAGTTTTTGCTACCAATAAAAACGACACCACTTTCAATAGCCGTTTCTCAACGTTTGGGCTCAAAATACAAAAACCGCGTGGCGACTCCTCATTTTGTTCCTTCCCATGAAGCGAGGTCTCAGACACCAACCCCCCGCGAAAGACAACCGCCTTTCCGCGCCCTCCCGCGCGCGAAAGATCGGGTAATTTCAGTTGGCGACTCCGCTGGGGAAAAGATACTTTTTTCAAAACTACCGTTGTTTTCTAAAAAGCCTTCCGTGGGTCAAACTTTCGTTTACCCTTCCTCGTTTTCGTGTGTGTGTGTTCCTTTAAACCTCGAACGGTTTTTGTTTCAAAGGCATTACATTGTCAACTTTTCAAAATCTTACCATGTTTGTGCATCCCCATTCATGTTTGATTTTCATCTTTGTCTTTTGAGCTGTGCATCATAAATTCTTTAAGACACATTACGAAAAATCTCTGTTTTACTCGAGAAAAGAATTTTAGTGACCGCACACTACGCGCACTTCTTTGCCTCGGAACACCGCACTTCACGTGCACTTGGCGCCTCGGTACACGCACACTCTGACCCTAACCGGGATGGCCTTATCAGTTGCACTCCGATTGGCCTGCCAGATGCCTTTCGGGGGCGCACGGGGTCGTCCCAAACATCCCATCCTAGCCCGTGTAAGCCATGCACTCTTTGTGTCACACTTTGTCCAAGACCCCGGTTGGTTTTTGGCTTAGCTCGGGTCATAAAGCCTAAGTGTATGTTTTTCACGCCGGGCCCGCTCCGAGTCAAGCTCGAGAGTTTGAGACCAAGGTCGTTCCCGACCCGAAGTCTTGAGCTTTTCGGCCTTGACTTTGACGCGGAGTTCTGCCGAAAAATATACCCGAAGGTTCAATGTGACGCCGTGTCACCCAACTCGCCGTATGTATCGTACCGGCCACAACTTGGCCAACGCTAAAAGCTAAGGTCTCTCGCACAAGCGAGTCGGGAGAGGTCATGCCCAAATTTTGGCACGATCCCGCCTTAACTTAAGGACGTTGACTTCGGCCGTGGCCCGTACGTCACACACGTTGAAAGTTTGCGTGATCGGCTAGCCTTAAGTTCACTTTTTCCTTTGTCGGTGGAACTCGCTTGCCTTATCGGACCTCGCTCGGGATAGTCCGTCTGAGAAAGATGATCTACAATGGAAACGAGGGGCTTATAAGCGTAGTGACGAGATCCACTGATTAGAGCTCTAGGATTAGTTGCGAAAAAGAAGACACGCTCTTTTCCAACCAATTAGGACTACGAGAAAACGTGCTTTAAGTAAACATTAATCGGTAGCTGCACATTGCACAAGCCCGAAAACCTTGAGCCAAATACCCTTTTCCGAAGCCTAAACCCTTCCTTTCGTTCCACTGCGGCGAGCGAAAGTGGTTCAGATTTCCGGGTCGAGCGCCTTGCCGGGATCACGATAGCAGCGGCGTCGGACGGTTCTTCGGTTCCCTCGGTTCCCTCGGCGAATTTCCGACATGTCTAGCTCACCAGAAATCGTGACGGGGAAGGACCCCGCCACCGGTAACGAGATATGACATTGGAAGAAGCCATCCGGGCTTGTGAGGTTCACAAGAGGCGAAGAAGATCGGCGGGAATTTCGTGGTACGGCTTACGAATGAGCGTGGTATAGCGGCTATCCCCGGTCGAGACGGTACTTTTGTCACAGTCGAGGATGACGATTCCCCGAAACCGGTTCACCAAACCTTCAATCGGGTTCCTCCCCCGCCAACTTACGGGATGCCTTCCAACCAAGGAAACGGCCGACCTAGGCTCCATGTTGCCACCTCTCGGGGCAACCTGTCAATTTTAGTCGGCCCGGTGCTACGCCCGTCACTCAATATCACCGGCGCACCATTTGGACCATCTCGAGGATGCCAATATCCCTCAATACCCTCCGGGTTCGTCCGGTTGCCTATACACGAATCCCTAAACACGGGGACAAACCCCGATACGGTTCGAGAAAAGGCTCCGTATATTCTCATATACCAAGCCTTCCACCTCCAATCACTACCGCTCACGTGGTAGCACCGGCGCCGAGCCTCACAGTCCATGTTGGACCCAACCTTAGCCTGGATGGTCGAGCGGATGAAAGACACGAAAGCCACCATGAGCGGCTCAAAGCAGGAAACGCTCAAATCCACGAGATCCGGGAATGGTCACGCCTCTCCCTGCCCAAGTTCGAGAATGGGAGATGGACCGATTCGATGGAACCGAATGTCCTCAAACGCACGTCGACACCTACGTTCTCGGCATGAGAGCAAAAGGAGCAACCCTCCGGCAAATGGCCGACCACTTCCGGCATACGCTCAAAAGTTCGGCGTTACGATGGTTTCGAGGGTCAAGCCTGCGGATCGCCACACACTGGGAACAGATCGGTAACATCTTCCTGGAGCAGTACAGATCCAACTTAGAGTGGGAAACAAGTCGCGAGGACTTAATCACCATTGAGCGAAGCGGATGAAAGTGTTGGGGAATTCTACAAGAGATGGAGCTGGAAACTCTCCGAGATCATGGAGCCACTCTCCAAGGACGAACAGATGCGGATCTTGAGTCACCTTAAGACCGTCCATCGAGAACTCTCATCGGTCACAATTTCTTCCCGAGATCTCGGGCCATGGTCAATGCCGGCTCACGGTTCGAGAAGGATCTCAAGGAAAAGTTGGCTCTTTGCCACGGCCATACGGATACCGCTCAACAGGTTGCATTCAATCCCGCCACCGGCCCCAGGCAAAGGGAAAGATACGTCCGTCAACTACGTCCATCGGGGACAACGGTCGGGTAACGAAACCCGAGTCCACAAAGCAACAGTTCTACTCGAAAGCGGCTTTGTCGTACACTTCGACAAGTTGGACATGCCGGAGCAAGATCTTTGGAAGGGTTAATCAAGGAGGGTCTCCTTAAGCCCGTTGCCAATTACAAACCCAAAGTTCCCGTAGCCAATGCGGACAAGAGCAAATCTTTGCGCCTTCCATCGGTATCACGGCCATACCACTGACAATTGTTTGGGGTTACGATACGAAATCCGAACTTGATAGAAGAAGGCAAGTTAGAGCGCCCCCGTGGGCCCAATACGATCGGGAATCCCTTTCCAGAACAATAACGGCGTGAATTCCATTGAGTGGGTGCCCAAGAAGAGTGCCACGAGAACCGGTTTCTCCGCCTCTTTCGGTGGATCCTCCTCTAATGTCCACATCGGCTACGATGTTTGCGGCCCTCACTTTTGCACAGTACGAGTCTCGGAAACTCTCCGGAGCAATCCTCAGAAAAAAAAGAAGAAATCCTCTCAACGGCAAGCGAGAGAAAGATACGAAGCTGGAGATACCGGTGTAGGTACACTTGGAGAACCCTCGGGAGGTTCGACTACTACGTCTTGTACTCCGGCCAGTCCTCTTTGCCTCCAGGCCATGCGGCTTTAGAAGCGAGACGGGGGTGGGAAAGCCGAAAAGTCCCGCTGAAACCAGAATTCGGGCCACAGGACACCGGAATACCTCGGATCTTGGTAATCTTGCGCCGGTCGAAGCCTAACCCTCCGCGGGATCAGCCAAGATTCAATTTGTCCGGCTTAGAGCTCGGGACCGGTAAAAGGAAGATCAAGGTCGGCTTGGCAATCGCACTCGATCAATGTGCTAACCAAGGGCGGCAACCGCCGCGGGCGGCCTCAACACACTCACGAGGTTCCAGCCAAGGCTTTACCTCGCAAGAGGAAGACAGGAAACGGATGGGTGGATGACTCTCCTTCTACGGATAGAGACGAGATCTACGACTCCCGCTGTATGGCGGCATGATCACGTTACGCGACGAAGACTTACCGAGAGATGCCTCGGGGCACAACGAAGCTCATACATCACTCTCAAACTCAACACCATATCACTCCCCGGAGTATTGGTAGATAACGGGTCAGCCGTTAATGTCCTCCCTCTCGGCATGATGCGAGCTCTCCGCATCCATGAAAGCCATCGATTCCGTCGGCTCGGACTATCAAGGCCTACGACAACTCGTCTCGTCCCATCACAGGGGACGGTGACTCTGGAACTACGGTTCGAAACCCCAAATGGTGCCGGCAAAATTCCACGTGATGGACATTCCATCCGAGTTCACGGCTCTTTTGGGACGCCCTTGGCTACACCACATGAAAGCCATAGCTTCCACTCTCCATCGGTGTGTTAAATTCATTAGCCGGCGGGAGATCTTGAAGTCATCAGGGGATAGTTTCCTCATAGGAAACGAAGCCGAGCAGTGCCAAGCGTGTCCGCACTCGAGGCACCGGGGTTACCTCCTTCGAATCAACCAAGGGACTACGGGCAAATCTCATCGAGAATCCCTCGAGTCGGAGATGCCAACTATGTAAACGTACTCGAGCGAGGCGGACCACAGAGCGATCCGATACATCAAGTTCAGCGTCGTTTCCAACATTTGGAGCGGGATTGGAAGAAGCGGCGAACATCGCCATGATGCGGGCACATAAACCCCAGTCTCCAATCGGAGATTCGTCGGCATTCTCCAAACAAACTCTACGGCCCCGCCAGTGAAGAGATCTTTGTGATAAAGGTCAACAAGCACCGTCATTCTCGTGATGAATGCATGGAAGTTGTATGGGATGTCCTCCACGAGGAACTACCCATTGCACCCCTCTTCTCCAACGAAGAGCATGATGTTTTCCTAGCTGCTCCATCAACGCAACCGGGCAATACGTCGTCCTACACTGGATTGAGCGATCGGATGACGATGAATCTGGACTCTCACAGGAGTCGAGGACGCGGCGGACCCGCAAGCGAACCTCTGCATTCACATGCTCGGTTTTGAGGACGGAACTCCTTCCGATCGGGTCACCTACGACCAAGGTTCCAATACCATGGAAATTGTCAAGCTCGAATGTCCGGTACGGGCGGTATCAGATAATTGGAAGCACGTGATTCACGCAACGAGGAATCCCTACGATCAAGTGAATGACGACGACTTCGTCAATATCATCTATTCCGAGATATCTGATGAAGCCAAGGATCCCGTCCTTGTTATCGGGTCTACCGCAACACCAAGGTCACCCTCGATGGCCCTGCTCGTAGTAAATGAGGCATTGGCAGCGAGCTCGAGCTCATCCCTACTTCCAGTACCGGCCCGGTGGCAACCGGCCCGTGCCGTCGGTCAAGCTTATACCCTCAAGCGCCGCCAAGGCCAAGGGCAACGGCGAAGGAGACCAAGCTCCTCACCTGCTACAAGTCGAGATCAACCTCGGGAACGCTTAGGCGGCCGCCCCGAAAACATACGCGAAAGTCTTCCCCGCAAGGCGAGTCGGCTTCCAGGCATAGGAAATGACCACCTCGGCATCAACATGCTCCGGTTCGATTCTACTCCCGGCCGTCACGGCCGGATTCGAGACATCACGCGGTCATTGCTAGCTTTGATAGACTTAGCGATCGAGCGAGATCACGAGACCGTCAACATTGCGAAATTGATACCCCGTGGGGTCAATCAAGCGAGATATGGGCAAACTTCTTGGTGATCGAGATCAAGGAAGGCCGCATGGAATGTCCCGGTCCGACTTCCTTCGTCAATGTAATCCAAGTGTTCCCGCCATTCGGCGATTTGAATGTAATCACGGTTACGGACACTAGCCGGACGATGCGCGCCTCACGGAGCGCCTGGGTCTCGCAAGGAAAGCCCTCATGGAACTAGCCGCTCAAGAAAGTCGTCTTTGGGACGAAGACCAAGCTCGAAAGACCTACGGGGACCCAAGCCCTTAAAGTGTCACGGGCGGCTTCGGACGAGAAAGCTAGAGGCCACTCTGAGCCAGTTCGACCTCAAGAGTTTTGCTCATGGCAACTTCACGACTACCGTCTGTTCTCATCCAACCCCCCTGCCGAGACGAGGTGGTCAACGGTCCCAATGACCTAGGAGATGGAACGACACGGCGAACGAATCCCGGCGCTTACCTTCCCGAGGAAAGCAAGTTCTCTGTGAAAGCGACGATGAAGACGATGAAACCATTCTCTTCCAAGCCGGGCATGAAGTCAACAAAACCGGACTCCCGAGGGTCACTGGGAGGATGGGAACGGATCATTTCCGCACTCAAATTGAAAGGCCAACTCGGGGAGGAAGGTCTATTTAAAAACGAGGAGGAGGATGGAAATTCGTCTCGAGCAACTACTCGGGGAAATTCCACGATCTACGGCCTTCGTTTACGAAACGATCAGCCGGGACGGCAACCGGTCACATGGGCCGATGTTCGGGAAGCCGTGTACTCACCTTCCGAGCATACCCGCCACTCGAGATAAAGCGAGAGGAGAAAACTCTCCCCGATGGAGGTTTACCTAGGCGCCGCACGCGGTTCAAAGAAGCACGGCTATTCTCACATGGGAAGAAACGCGAGGCACTCACTCTCGACGCGAGCTCATTGCAAGAAGGTTGATCTGGGACCAGAGTGGAGGAAAACTAGCAAATCACGAGTATCGCCAGACCCAACTTCAGAATGCCCTGAGTATGCTCAGCAAAAAGGAAAGGAACGCGATATACCGTGAAGAGATCAAGGAGACCGTTCGCTTAAGCCGAGAACTCTCCAACCTCCCCAGGAGGGTCAGCGCACGGTTCGATTCGAGCAACCCTTTGTTGTGCAGCGACATTCGAACAAGCTGCGTCAAGCTGTAGGCTACCTCCCGCGAGAGGCATCCAAGCCGGTATCACGGGGACAGAATCCGTCAAGCTGCCGAAGCTCAGGAATTCATCCACAATCAATGAGTTGAGGGAAGACATATGGCCCTATGCTACGAGGAATCCTCCTCTAACTATGGCTCAACTTCGGAAGCGGCTGTTCGAAGGGACCAAACACGATGTCGGCGTTCTAACCCGATCGGGTCAAATCCATGCATTACCACCTAAGGCCACCAAAAGCCGACGGAGCCGAATTGCAATCCGGCCCGGCCCAGAAAGAGCAAATTCCTTGAAAGAGGACCCGATCCTCACTCGGCTCAAGCGAGACTCGGGCGAACATTTCCCTTTGGTCTCTGCTCACCTCCTCTTATCCTCACAAGCTCAAGCTAGAGGAAAGCCTGGCCCGTACCATGGTCCCCGTGGGCGCATGACCCCGGATGAAGTCATTCAAATGATGGCAACATCCACTATGGCAACATTATCACCTTCACAGATTTGGACCTTCCAAAATTTGGGGCGATCACAATGAGCCGCTCTACATCACGGTCCAGTGGACGAGCGTCGCCTTCCCCGCGTGTTGGTAGACGGAGGTTCCGGAATGAATGTCTTGCCCGCCAAGATGATGGACCTGCTTGACATCAAGCCCGCGGATCTTAAGCCTTCGAGTCCACCTTTGTCAAGGCCTATGACTCTACTTCCCGTACGGTTCTCGGGGTTGCTACTCTCGGCTTATCACAGTTCGGCAAGCGGGTGATCCCCACCGAATTCCAAGTGTTGGACATTCCAATCACTTTCACGGCCATCTGGGCGTCCCTGGCTGCATCAAATCAATGGCGTGGCATCCACCCTTCACCGGTGCCTCAAGTTCATGCAAGGCAACGAGCTAACCACGGTCTACGGCGACGGTGTCACCTTAGGGGACCGGCACCAACGACATTCCGGTGTTGGAAATCAAGCATAATGACGACATGCCATTAAGCTTGGATTCACTCACGGAAACCTCCAAGATCCAAATATGCAACGTGGACCTTCCAGCTTTGTCTCACGATCAGATTCCTCCCGCCATGAGGATGATGAAACTCATGAACTTCATCCCGGGGCGGGGCTCGGCAAAAGGCTGCAAGGCGACACCAAGTCATTGAAGTCGAGGACCACACCACGGTCCGGGGCTTGGCTACGTGCCAACACCGGGCGACATCAAGGAAGACAAAGAGCTCGCCCGCACCAAGGCGGCGGCCCGCGAGGGGAACCTCAGACGGCACACCCAATCTCCGACCTTACGGCTTTGACCTCGCTCATTACTTCACCAAAAGCGAAGCGAGGGGACCAGCAAAGGGAGAGCAAGCAGCGAGCGGGGACCGACAGCAAGCCAGCGAAGCGGGGACCGACAGCGGAACCGCAAGCGGGCGAGGGACCGACGGTGGAAGCGATGAAGATGAGAAAGAAGCGAGAATAGTCGGCACCAAGACTACGGGAAGAATGGAACGGCTAGCACGGGACCTCAAGCGTTTCGAGAGGACTCAAAGCTAATCCGATAAGGAGCGTTCCTCGACATCACGGCTCTACCTGGACCAAGCGCCACCACGAGTCCGGCATGAGTACACATTCAAGGGAATCCCGAGACTTGGAGGAGCAACTCAAGGTACTCTCCATGGGAAACAAGTTGTTCGGATCAGCCGCCAGAGGCCACATTCGAGACAGTAAGTCCAAAGCGAAGGAACCGGAATTCATAGAAGACGCTCTCGGTGGACCGGCTCTGAGTCTGTTTGAAGAAGTCATGGAGTTGCCCAACTTGATCGGCGGGGCTCAGACAACGGCATGATCGCCATGATAGGGACGGCGGAGCCAAGCCTCTCGATCCCGCACCCTCGTCAAGCATCCGGCAATGCCGGCTGAAGAATTGGGTAACTTTCACCGGACGAGGGCAAGCCGGGCGAAGTGGAAGACAAGGCGGGCCCGCACCCACATCTCCCTAAACCCGGTCTCAAACCCTGCGAGTCGAGTCCTTGTCGAGTCCGGTCCTGCGAGTCATCCAACGGCCTTACGCCGGAGGACTATAATGTTGTAGCCAATCATGTATTCCCGTTCTTGTTTAATGAAAAGTCGACCTTTCGGAGTATCCTCTCATTGCCACTTTAACAAGCGATAAGTTAACAAACAACTTAAAAGACGTTAATAATTCAATTGATAAAGAAGCGAGACACATTAAACGAACAATACATTAAAGAAGTTCTCGAGCGTGTAGTTGACCAAGAGGACAACCGGGCCCAAGCTGCCGAAGAGGTTATGACCAAAGTGAACACAGGGTCGGTGCAAGAGCCTAAAGAGACACAAGTGGGCGGTTTCTTCGCCGATGCGAGAAAAGAAGCCACGATAAGCCTCCTCCGGGAGTATGTTGACGTGTTCGCCTGGTCATATCGGGACATGCCGGGACTCGATCCCTCAATCGTGGAGCACGGGAATTCCCTGGATCCCGAATCCAAGCACATCAAAGCGAAGGCTGCGCAAGATCAAGCCGAGTGGTCCTTGCAAGTTAAAGAAGAAATTGAGAAAATGCTCCAGAGTTGGTTTCATCGAGTGATTGAGTACCCGACTTGGCTCTCCAACATCGTGACGGTCACAGGCCAACGGAAAGGTCGAATCTTTGCGTAGATTTCCGGGATCTCAACAAGGCCAGCCCTAAAGATGATTTCCCATTTGCCTAACATCGACATCTTTGAGTCGACACCACGGCAAATTTGAAGTAAAGTCCTTCGTGGACGGGTTCGCTGGATACAACCGAGATCAAGATGTCCGGAGGATCGAGGCCAAGCGCCTTCACCACTCCGTGGGGGACATGCATTACACGGTCATGCCGTTCGGTCTGAAGAACGCTGGGGCTACTTACCGGCGGGCTGCAAAGCCCTCTTCCATGACATGATTCACAAAGAAATCGAAGTATATGTCGACGACATGATCATCCACTCCAAGGGATCGAGACATGCGGCACATGACGGATGCGAGGAAGTTCTTCAACAGGACTCGAGAAAACACTCCATGAGGCTGAACCCGGCAAAGTGCACCTTCGGCGTCAGCGCGGCAAGGTGCTTGGGGTACGTGGTTACGAGAAAGAGGTATCGAAGCCGATCCCAGGAAAATCAAGGCCATCATCGACATGAAGCCGCCTCAAACCACAGACAGTAAAGAGCTTCATGGGAAGACTTGATTACATCAGTCGCTTCATCAACCGAGTTGACATCTCTCTGCGAGCCCATGTTCAAGCGATGAAAAAGAATGCCGACATCAAATGGGACTCAGAGTGCCAAACGGCTTTCGAGAAGATCAAGACCTACTTGGTTAATCCCCCAGTACGTGCCCGCCACATGAAGACAAGCCACTACTCCTGTATCGACGATGAGACACGTCAATCGGAGCAATGCTTTGGCACAAGAACGAGAAAGATTCCAAGGTTGAGCATGCAATCTACTTCGTAAGCCGAAAGCTTCAAGGAAGTGAACTCGGCTACTCGGCATCGAGAGAAAACTTGTACCGCCTTGGTATGGGTAGTCGGGGAAAGCGAAACACTACATGCGGTCGCATTCGGTACTCCTGGTCTCCAAAGTGGACCCCGTCAGATATCTCTTTGACAAGCCATCCTGTCGATGCGGCTAGCCAAGTGGTCATTCTTCTGGTGAGTTCGACATCAAGTACATGGTCGAGAAAATCAACAAAGGGCGAGTAATGGCGGATCGGCTTGCCGACTTCCCGGCGGTGAACCTAAGGGTCACGATCCGCAATTTCCGGACGACGGAATCTTTTCACTTGACGGCGCAAACCGGCGCAACTCTTCTTCGATGGGGCAGCCAACAAGAAGGGAATGGCATTGGAATGCTCCTTGTCGATCCCAGGACGAGCATACTCCCATAGCCATCAAGTTTGAATTTTGAAGCAACCAACAATGCGGCGAGAATATGAAGCTTGTGCGGCGGGTTTGGAAGCCGCCCTCGGCGCAACATCTTAGAGTTTGGATGTATATGGAGACTCGGCATTGATCATCAATCAAGTATCCAACAAATGGAAGACGCAGTAGGATTCGGCCTTGAAGTACCACGCGTACATGGAGGAACTCATTGCTCGGTTGAGGACATCTCTTTTCACTATTTGCCAAGAGACGAGGAACCGCTTCGCAGGCATGCAGCAACCCTCGCCTCTGCTTGTCGAAATTCCCGAAGGGAAAGCGGTAAAACCCCTCGGAATAGGCGGACGGGAAACACCCGCCTATTCTTTGTGAGATCGAAAAAGAAAAAGAAACGATCGACGAACCACTGGTACAATCAAATTTACCGGTACCTCCAAAGCGGAGAAGCTTCCTTCACAAGTGAAGATGGAAAATACAAAGAAGGGATCAAAGCCAAAAACATGATGGCATTAAAACGCACGGCATCCCATTTCGTCATTACGGGGGGTATGTTGTACAAGAAGCGCCACCAAGGGCCACTCCTTCGGTGTGTAAACAAAGAAAAAGCCGGCGAGCTAATGAACAGAAGTTCACAACGGAACACACGGTCCGCACATGAACGCCCAGAGCATTGACACGAGATCATTCTCCGTATGGGATACTGTGGATATCAATGGAAACAGGCGCATCCGGTTCGTCCAAGGCTGCGACAAATGTCAACGGTTCTCCAACCTCAATCACATCCCTCCTCACGAACTCTATTGCATGACTACGCCATGGCCTTTCGCCACATGGGGAATCGACGTCATCGGCAAGATCACTCCTCCCGAGGAGCAATAGTCACGAGTTCATTTTAGTCGCGATCGACTACTTCACCCCGGAAATGGGTAGAAGCCGAGATCGTACAAGGTGCTGAATTCTAAGAAGGTGGCCGAGTTCATCCCAGAAGAGAACATCATGTGCCGATACGGAGTGCCCAGCGAGATCATCTCCGACAATGGGACTCGCTTCGAAGGAGATTGTGACCAACTGCGGCCGAATTCGAGTCACACGTCACGGGTCTTCTCCTTACGAGACCACAAACCAATGGTGCGGTAGAGGCGGCCAACAAGACTCTCGCCATGATAATCGAGAAAGATGACCACCGAGAGGTCGGGAGCGCCCAGCTACATCCTAGCCCTGCAGGGATCACCGAACATCGGTCGAGAACCGCCACGGGGAGACTCCGTTCGCGCTTACCTACGGAATGGAAGCGATGTTACCGTGGAATTGGAAATTCCATCCCTCAGAGTCCTCTTGGAAAACGGGATCAATGAAGTCGAATGGCTACGAGCCGTCACGACGAACTTGCTCTACTCGACGAGCGCGGATTGAAAGCCATGGAACACACTCGAGCCTACCGGAGCGAGAATGGCACGAGCATTCGACAAGAAAGTCAAGATCCGAGACATCGGAGAAGGCGACTTGGTGCTAAAGGAAAAGCCTCCTACGCGGACGATCCCTCGGAAAGTGGGAGCCTACGGATAGGACCGTTCGTGAGTACAAAGAATCTTCTCAGGAGGAGCCATGAAACTAGCGAGACTTGGACGGAAACCCTTTCGTTAACCCCGTGAGCGGAAGCAAGCTCACTTGAATACTTCGTTTGAGGAAGAGCACGAGTCAACTCTCCTTCCCCATACACCGTCCCCTCGGTAAATTAAAGTGCTAAAGAGTAATACCCATTTGGATACATTCCCGCTAATGATCCAGGTAAAAAACAAGTCGCACTTCTTTTGTCTTTGTTTTTCTCAAATTCACCTAAAGTGTCGAACTACGGTGACTGAGCCCTTAGTCCAATTGTAAAAGGGGAACGTGGCGGCCAAATCTTTGGTTCGGTCTAAAAAACAAAAGAAAAAAATACAATAAGCATCAATTGCTTGTGTTTTGAAAAACTCTTTTCATTTAACCTACAAATTCATAACGGTTAAAACATTCTTTGATGAGTTAAACACGGTCAACTCTTGACTCGCTACACGCTAGCAAAACTACAATAAAAACATTAATCAATTAATGTGTGCGCAATGACAATGGGTGGATACTGCAGACGGCAAGGTCAACCTAGTTTCCGTACTAGGTCCTTCATCCTTCTTCCCTTCCCTTTTCCCGGCGAGTGTTCTTGCACCTTCGCGGGAAATATTCCGGTAGGCCTTCTACACAGCTCGGGGACTCTTTCCCGACGCCTCCGTCAAGCTGTGGCTGTCAATCCAACGCGATCCTTTCTCTAGCTCTGTCTCGAGCCGCCTCGCTTCGAGCCATCATCATAGTGCTTTGATTGGCCTCCCGATCAGCACTTGCCACATAATCGGCCATGGCATCGCCAGTACGATTCCCGGGGTTAGCCCTCGCCTGTCCTCCTCAAGGTCGAGCTGTCCGGGTGATCGGCACCCAACGGCTCACTCCGTCTCCACAAGATAGCCATCTGTGTCTCCCCATACAACTCTTCGTACCGGTTCGGATCTTTGCGTCGGCGAACAGTGCCCTCTCTCCGGTGAAAGAGAACCTGGCGGGAAAGGACGTGTATTGCCACCACCGGGTGATCAGCAATAGCGTCGAAGGATCTTCCATCCGCAGAGATACCACCTCAACGGTAGCGACATAACTCGAGATCGATCAGTGCTTTGCTCCGGCCCGTCTTGCCGCGAGAACCAATGATGGAATATAGAAAGACGTGCAGAGACGGCCCGGCGCTCGACGATCAACAGGACCCTCTGAGCGGTCCTGAGTCTGTAACTTCCAATGGGGAACCCACCATCGCAAGTGATGCGTGCAAAGTCGGCCATCGAGCTCCGGCTCGGCTGATTGCCCCCTATCACCAGGAAGGACGTCGCGAGAAAGACCAAGCGTCACGGGACATTGGCACCTCGGGCATCATCTGCGGCCTCTCCCTCAACCACATGGTCGGCATAGCGGGACTCCCTCCCCAGCATGTATCGGCCACCGTCGCCATCCGGCCTATGCCCGGGAACGTCTCGCCCAGACCGGCGGCACGATGTCTCCCCACTCCGCATTTGCCTCACCGAGTCCGGTACGGCTGTGATGGCACACACCCGAAGACGTGAATGTGAACAGGTAGCAATCGCGCACTGAGCAGAAACGCGTCCCACGAAAAGACGCTCCCCTCGGCTCAGGCAAATCTTTGGGCGGTCAGAAATGTCAACATAATCGGTATCTGTATCGGCATCCGTATGCTTCTCCGGCCGAGATACCCGAGCAAAAGACACTAGCTTCTCAACAAAGTGGCCATGCCACTCAAGATACGG
Organism: Adenophora triphylla var. japonica; assembly: GCA_022495995.1. Lineage (NCBI taxonomy): Eukaryota > Viridiplantae > Streptophyta > Magnoliopsida > Asterales > Campanulaceae > Adenophora > Adenophora triphylla. The sequence continues at coordinate 103,212 of JAFEMH010007054.1, forward strand.
AAGAACTAGGCTATTGACCAGGTCTCGGGTCCTCCCGAATGGCCCGGAAATCTTCAAACGTAGGAGTGATTTCGCTGTATAGTAAGCCGTACACATTCCTCCAGTACGTCCTGTAACCGAGACGCGGCTCTCAAAAGATCCCACTGGCATGAGCTCCTTGAAAGCCCGCATGAACCTTGAAAAACCTTGTTCGTGG